>BQNB010039392.1:0-48093 GCA_026074375.1 Tanacetum coccineum | reverse complement strand
TTCAAAATTTATCCCCTTGCATATGTGCATCGATAACCAAAAATGTTTTACACATACAAGGAAGAAGCTGCACTAGAGTCATTCAGATCACATTTTATAAGTTATATATATTAATCATTCTCTTCCCTTATCAAAAATGTCAAATCTTTTGATATTTTGGATATCAATTGATTCAAATATGTATGAAAATTATTTAGGGAGAAAAATGTTCTAATTATATATAATAAGCCTTATAAGGAACATTTTAATGCCACCCCCTCAATTTTTGAGGGTATTATATCGTGTTTGAGTACGTAAATTTGAAATTTTTTGAATTTACTAAGAAATTTTTAAAAATTTGTACTCAAACACTATATATGCCTATATTTAAGTCTACACTATAAATTTATATATTCACAAGATTATGTATGAGACAGGACCTAAAAATGTTCAAACCGAAAATGACAAAGTCATTCTGTCCATGTCAGCAATCTGTAGTCCGTCTCCATAATCTCCTTTTAGAAGTTGTCTTAGCTTCCCCCGAACCAGCAATCCTTTCTCGAGTAGATTCAAAGATTTCTTGCAAACCATATTAATAAGACTTGATGTATAAAGCCCAAATATTTAAAGTGCACAATTAATTCAAAACTGTAACACCAAAGTCAATTAAGTCCCGGATGTCTGCATTTCTCCTTACATGATAGTGATGATATAAATTGCAACACCAAAGTCAACTAAGTCCCGGATGTCATAATTATTCCCTCTAAGTAGTCGAAATGAAAATACCTAAGTTAACTAAGTCCTAAATGTATTCATTTCTTTCTGCAGAATACTGACTAACTTAAGGAATCATCATACATATCAAACCTATGTGTACCTCTTTTGTTAACCGATTCTACTTCTTTTAAGAATAAGCTTAGAGATTGACCGGTTGGGAAAAATATTAATTGAATCAGAAAGAATTCTTTACGTTTTAAATAATTATTCTCCTAACACTTCCCCCTGGGAACTCAAATGATGCATACTAAATAATGACGAGATGTCTCTTTCCCCATGAGGTTGAAATAGTACACCCAAAAGAAATAAAGAAGGCCTAAACTCAAAAAAAGTTAACCATAAAGACAAGCTTAAAAGAAGGCCATAGACTCTATCATGTATACATCTACTCCTTCCCCCTTGCTGGTTTCGTGTAACACCTCGATAATTCACATAGCAGCGGAAGCTAAATTGGGGGTATTACTTCATGAATCAACAGTCATAATCATAGAAAACGACTCAAAAGAGACGTTTTGGAAAATTTAGTTATCATTCATTAACATATCAGAGTTTTACAAAAAGAGGTCCCAAAATACATTTAAAACATAAAGGTTGAATGATAACAAGTTTGGACGCCTTCAAGTCCATGTCACTCTATGCCATAGTTTGCTTAGTTACTTGAGATAAACATGCTTAAAGGATCAACACAAAGGTTGAGTGAAATTCATAGGTTTATAATGAAATGGTTGAATACAAGTTATCATAATGGTAATAATTGCACAAATACAATTATCATGGAAAACAATATTATTGCACTAAGCTCATGACACCAACACGTTAACATGGAAGTCATATTAATGACATTATTAAGGACAAATGTCCTCTTGGAAAGGTAACTTGCCAAAGTTACCCATTATTCTCAAATACAGTGCGCTTGGTTACCTCATGTACAGGTAAACACAAACGGGATTCGTCAATCCCGATAGATCTATCCACAATATTCGCGTTCACACTCAAGTGATTAATGGTTCATGATGTAAAGATATTGGCAGTAAAGGTAACATAGGCAATAACATATCGGGATAGCATACAATTGGAAAACACTTGTATTCATGGTTTATAGCATGTATCTCCCCACGGGGTTTGGAAAACATATAAAGGTGGGACTATGAACTCACCTTGATAAGGTAGTTAATTAAAGTGAATAGTAAATCAAGTGGAAGTAAACAGCTTCGTCACGCAACATGGGGTAATATGTCAAGTCTTAGTTTGATTGTTTATAATTTAAACTTTATTTTATAAAGTTTAACGTAAATGATTTTGGTTTATTAGTTCGTGAAAACACCATATCACTGTTCGGGATATCATAATCCAGAGGTCATGTAGTAAACGTTTGAGGAGCTAGGACACTTTAAATCATAAATCCAGCAACTCGTAAAAACGTCTACCCAAATGAAATCCCCTCACATTAAACTACCTAGTAACGTGATACGTTATAGTTTAAATTGATAAGATTTTTATTTTTTTAAGTTTCTTTAAAAGTTAGTAGATGATAAATTATGTTAAATATATAACACAATTGATTTATAACGTTTTGATCGATGAATGAAACGATAAATGTGTCGAGTTTTTAATAAAATCGAGTCTTATAATGTTTAAATGTATTTTTATTATTAAATGTAAAAATATATTACATTTTATACCCTTAAGAATTTGAAAATGACAATATATACCCTTGGTATATATATTTTACAATTTAAACCCTTTATATAATTTTATATATTTAACCTTATTTTAAAAAGTTGGCAAAACAGGCCCTTGTAGCTTAACTTTAGGATATTTACATTTTTGGCCCGAAAGTTTAATAAGTTCAAAAGTTACAATATATACCCCTCATGCATAAAAGGTTTTGCGTTTTTAGTCCAAAATCATATACTTTGTATTTTTCGAATCCAATTTAGTTTTGTAGCATTTAGCTTATTACAATAAGCTAATATAAATTGGTTTCTAAGCTTAAATCTTATGAAATGAGCTTATAAGCTCGATAGTTCAAAAAGGGTGTGTTTGGTTTTAAAACTAAGACCCAAAAGCTTAGAGCTTTTAGAGTTGGTTTCAAAGCTTATAAAAATGACAATTAGCTTATTAGAACAGCTTATAAAGTCGGCTTATAGCTTATAGCTTATTAGGGTTTCAAAAATGGCTTTTTAGGGGTTTTAAGGGTGCGTTTGGTTTAGGAAAACCAAACGTGTAGCTTTAGGGTTTTAGGACTTATTCCTTGAGATCTTAAAAGTTCATAGGATCTTATTGAGATTAGAATAAGCTTATACTAGCTTATTAGGGTTTCGCAAGGGTTTAGGGTTTCCAAAATGGGTCATTTAGGGTTCGATTAAGGTTTAGGAGTTTTCAAAAGAATTTAGCCTGGTCAAATGGCTAGAACAAGGTTTATACATGATCTAAAATATGATAAGAGCTTATAGAACTAGTTATAAGACTTACTAGAGCTCGAATGGGTCAAAAATGATGAAATGGGTCAAAATGGCTTGGAGATGAATCAAGAACTCCTTTCTTCTTAAACCTTGGTTCCAAAACAGCTTAATCTTTACTTCTTCTCTTTTAGGGCTTGACTAGATCATGGTTTCAAGAATTGGTTTAGTTTTGTGGTGAGTTTTAGAAGTATGCATGTTTCGGGTATATATAGGCTCAAAATAGGAGTGGAGGCCAAGTTTGTATGGAGTAGTGGCCAAGTTCTATCAAGGGTGAATAAAGGAAGCTAAGGACATAGCTTAGCAAAGTGTTAGGAGATAAGGAGGGTTCGGTTTACCAAGTAGGTGACGAGTAGGTCAAGGAGGTGGTGTGGTGTCGGGTTGGGGTATAAGGAGGTGACTAGGTGCTTTTGCTTGGTGCTTAAGGGTGTTAGTAAGGTGGTGATAAGGTGTGGTGAGGGCTAGCTTGGTTAAGACTTGGTTTAGAACTAGTTTAGAGGGTTATCGAGTTCATTAGGGTTTTCGGGTTAGGGTCAGGGTTTAGGACGAGCTATGGGGCAAAATTGGAGGGAAAATAGTTTAAATGTTGTGCTAGAGGAGTTTGTAACTTGTGCTAGATAGGTTGTATGAAATCTCTATAGAAATTAGAGGGAAAATGTGAAATTCGAATGTTGTACTTTACCGGGTTGTAGTTTAGGCTTAAAAGAGTTATACTAGCTGGGTTGATCAGGAAGTGATTAATATAAATATTTGCATTGGTAACCATACACTTGCCTTATTAGTTTGTACATTTGTTTTGAATGGAAACATTACATGTAATTAGGATTTTGATATAAACGTTAACGTGTAAAATCCGTTTTATAATAACGTTATGAATGGTACGTTAAATAGATAACGTATGGTAAAAATGAAGTTTAAAACATATTACTTGACATATTATAACGTTTATTTTGATATATAACGTTCATTGAAATTGGGTATGGTAGTTGCTTGAGCACGTTCAACCTTTGTAATGTAAGATACGTTACATCAATGGATGGTATAAAACAAAAATATTCCCGTGAAAATGGTTCTATTAAATATAATAGATGGATAATTATATTGATGAAAATTAAGGGTTGTTATAATGTTAATCAACATTTCTAGGTACGTAAATGTTATCGATTCCCAGAGACATGTCGAGAAGATTATTTTTAGAAATTTTTTGGTTTTTTGATTTTGTATTTGCTTTTTGAAATTTTATATTTTTTTATTTGGGTTTTCTCAAAAATATTTACATGTTTTCCTCAGCATTGACAGTTGTTGGTGGATTAATCAGGTCTGATGTAGGGTGAATATTCACTGTAGGTTGTGTGTCATGTTGTTGAAGATTATCAAAGAGAGCGAAAGACTTTGACACACTTGGATTTCCTGCATTGAAGTGTTCTTCATACATAGGACTGAATAGTAATTCCAACTCTTGTTGTGATGTAACTGTCTTGTCTGCTAGAGAAACAACTTTAGGAACCAACTTTGAACTAGACGGTTCATTGTTGTGGTCATGAGTACCGAGTTCTGAACTGTTATGATCAGATTCATTACTTGTTCATCATATCAAAATTCCTTAGAAGCCCTGGTTTTTGAGATATTAGTCTTTTCAGCAACCAACTATATCCCATTCCATTGTTAGGATTGAAAGGTGTACCTGCACTATAGGGAGTTAAGAGTCACTTGCACTGACATTAAGAGTTTGTTCGCATTTCATATTGTTAGTGATAGCATCATTTGAAACCATTTGTGGGTTACTCCAACCTTGTTGCTGCAAGAGTGAATATCTGTCCAGTAGGATTATGCATTGGTAACTTGTACACTTGCCTTATTAGTTTGTACATTTGTTTTGAATGGAAACATTACATGTAATTGGGGTTTTGATATAAACGTTAACGTATAAAATCCGTTTTATAATAACGTTATGAATGGTACGTTAAATTGATAACGTATAGTAAAAATGGAGTTTAAAACATATTGCTTGACATATTATGACGTTTATTTGATATAAACGTTGATGAAAACGGTATTAGTAGGTTGTGTGAGCACGTTTACTTTTGTAATGTAAGATACGTTACATTATGGATGGTATAAAACAAAAATATTCTCGTGAAAATGGTTCTATTAAATATAATAGATGGATAATTATATTGATGAAAATTATGGGTTGTTATAATGTTAATCAACATTTTTAGGTACGTAAATGTTATCGATTCCAAGAGACATGTCGAGAAGATTATTTTTAGAAATTTTTTGATTTTTTGATTTTGTATTTGCTTTTTGAAATTTTATATTTTTTTATTTGGGTTTTCTCAAAAATATTTACATGTTTTCCTCAGCATTGACAGATGTTGGTGGATTAATCGGATCTGATGTAGGGTGAATATTCGCTGTAGGTTGTGTGTCATGTTGTTGAAGATTATCAGAGAGAGCGAAAGACTTTGACACACTTGGATTTCCTGCATTGAAGTGTTCTTCATACATAGGACTGAATAGTAATTCCAACTCTTGTTGTGATGTAGATGTCTTGTCTGCTAGAGAAACAACTTTAGGAACCAGCTTTGAACTAGACGGTTCATTGATGTGGTCATGAGTACCGAGTTCTGAACTGTTATGATCAGAATCATTACTTGTTCATCATATCAAAATTCCTTGGAAGCCTTGGTTTTTGAGATATCAGTCTTTTCAGCAACCAAACTATGAGTCCTTCCTTTTTGGGATTGAAAGATGTACCTGCACTTAAGTTAAGAGTACTTGCACTGACATTAAGAGTTTGTTCGCATTCATATTGGTTAGTGATATCTTCATTTGAACCATTTGTGGGTTCACTGTCAACCTTGGTTGTGCTAGATGTGAATATCTTTCCAGTAGGAACCCACCTAAGACCAACTGTCTTGAAAATTTTACCCGTCGGTTTCCACCTAAGACAAGATCTAGGAGTCATTGTTTTCTCATGCACAACGGAAGTCTTTTTGATTAAAAACCTATGTCCTTTTGGGATCTGTCTTTCTGGTTTCTTTGCAAAACTTGTTTGCTCTACGGGTTTGTTTCTGTTTGTTGTCTTATTGGATGGAACCTTAGCACGCGAGTTGACCTCATTCAGGAATTTTGTTACACAATGATCATGATTTGCATTAAAGACACATTTCTAACATGTCGAGCAAACAAAATGTTTGGAGTCAGAAAAATTCTAGAATTCCTAGAGTGTTCTGCTATGGGCACATTCTTTGTCGTGACGCAACTACTCTTAGATGCAGGCCAATTCCTAGACTTTTGGTTATTGATCCTAGGTTTTGGTTTGCTACCATTCGCTGTG
Organism: Tanacetum coccineum; assembly: GCA_026074375.1. Taxonomy (NCBI): domain Eukaryota; kingdom Viridiplantae; phylum Streptophyta; class Magnoliopsida; order Asterales; family Asteraceae; genus Tanacetum; species Tanacetum coccineum. Next base: position 41,532 of record BQNB010039392.1, on the reverse strand, counting down.
CTTTGTGATCTAGCAGAAGGCATCACACTAGGTCTTGAATTCCTACCGCTTTCTTGTGTCTTTTTCTTAGCTTCCGCTAGGTAGTGATTATGAACCATGTCATTTGATCTATACCTAGATGAGCTAGGTGCAATCATGTGATGAGGTTTTGCAAAGGCAGATTCTCTTTCCCTATGCAAATAATGTGTAGTGACTGGTTTTGGCAAATCGTTGTTCACATCAACTTGGGAGGCAAACCGTGGTTTTGAAATTCTAGGTCGCTCAGACTTAAACGTATTTGGTTGTCTAACAACTGATTGGTCTCTATGTGGTTGTAAAACTAGTTTCCCTAAGATTGATGATTTTGCAAACATAGTATTCACACTATTTCCTGTTAATTTTCTTAACTCATTTTTTAATGTTGCAATTGCAAATCATTTTTCTTGAAGTTGAGCTTTGAACTCAGCATTTTGAGTAATCAAAGAAGTTGTGTGTTCTATAGTCTTAGCTCTCGTTTTCTTGATAGAATCAGATAGTTCTTTGTAATGCCTTTTCAAAGTCTCATTTTCCTTAAGTAATTTAGCCATTTTATGTTCCAATTCGATGTTTATTTTTTCAATTACATGTATTTCATGTTTAACCTTGGCTTCTTTACTTTTTACTTTTGAAAATTGACCATGTTTCCCTTCTATTAAAGCTTGATTTTGATATTTAAGTTCAAGATTAACACAATGTGCTTCCATTCTTAAAAATCTTTTTGAAATTGGGCAACAGTCTTTTTGAGACAAATATTTTTGAGACAAAAATAGAGATTGATTTGAGAGTTCAGTTGTCTGGTTATCAGTTAATTTAGCAGGAAAAGGACATGTGTCATGACATTGTTTAACATTCTGGTCAACCTCTCCTTCATTATTGAATTCAGGTTGCTCAGTATGTTGTTGTCCTATAGCAAATACATTATGATCAGCAATCAATTGTACCTCAGCCATTGGCTCTTCATCATATATGGGTTTGATATCTGCATCATCAGCATGTGCATCATTCCCTGATCTGCTGCTTGTATCTTGCTCTACTGATTCTGTCCCACTGCTTTTTGTGTCAACCAAACTAGCATCCAATGCTTTACTCGTATCAACCTTTTCCTCTGTTGTCTGCATCTGTCTTTCATTCACCCTGCTATCATGCTCTCTTTTATGAAGTGCTCTTTTGTTAATCGACTTTTTAACATATTCAATGTGTTAGATCAGTGTATCATGGAATTCTCGAATCTCGAGTTGAGTGTATTGTAGAAAGTAGTTGCATGTCATTACAACATATTCATCATCCAAATAAATCCGTGACTTGATGAACATCTGAAACTGTGTCTCGAGTACTTTAAAAGCAGCCATGGATCCAATCTCTTGAAATTCTTCTCTGTCAAGTTTCTTTTCTAGTTGATCCATGTTCAGGAACATTGTGCATGTGAAAGTCTCTAGATCTTGACCAAAAAGAGTCGCAAATGCGCGTTTGAATCCACACTCGGTTCGAGTTCCTTTTAAATCGTTGTTTGAAAGAAGCTTGAGGTGTGAATGAAGTCGTCGAAACCAACAAAGTGAACCGGTTTTACATAGTTCATCCCTATAAAGTTATATTTCAGCATTTAGCCCTTGAGGGCTAAGTGCTTGTGTGGTCCTTGCACGGTTTTGTCTTTATACCGAAACCAACAAAACTGTCGTACAAGAAAGCTAAAAAATGAATCTATGTTCCCTTGTGATTCAAACCGTGTAGACCAACCAAACAAGAAATAAGCTAACCAAAGACAAATAAGCACTCGAGATAAGCAACAAATAGGCTTTATATACAAGAAAATAAGATACGAAAATAAGACTCTTAAATAAACCACGAGTAAGATTCAACAATAAGCTAAATTCCACACACATTTATAAACAAAACTTAATAACAAGACACAAAAAAATATGACGTGAAAGACACAACATCAAGCTTAAAACTCCATTTCATAAGACACGGCCCAAGACAAGTACTTGTGGATAGACATTTTAGATAAAACAGCCCACAAACAAATTTGTTTTAGAAAGATGCTAGCAATCACGTAGATGAAATAAGCTAAGAAAGATTTATAGCCGTGGCTTATTGAACCCAAAATAAGCTTGAAAATAAGCAAAAAAAATAAAAAAAATAACCACAAACAAAACACTAGACCCACCCGAGGCTCTTGATACCAAATGTTAAGACCAAGCAATCACTTTCACTTCATCATTGAAACAAGAAATAAAGATGAGAAGAATGATAAGAAAAGTAGAGAGATGTTTAGAGAGAGAAAGTAAGAAAGAAAAAGAGAGTGGTTGATAACTTGCAAATGTGAAAAATACAAATGAGAACCAACACCCTATCCGCACTGGGGTATTTATACTTAAACCATGGTCCGACCTTCTTGGACTTTGTTGGGCCGAATGGTATTTTATCTTGGGTCAGGCTCAGGATTACTTTGGACCTTAGTCCGAAACACATACAATATTAGATTAATTAACGAGCCTGATTCCCATTCTAGCCTATTACAACATTTACTAAATAAAGACCAAGCTTTCATGATTAGTAGCTGAGCTTTCTTGTTCGGCTCAATATTTTGAGGCTAACAGGGTAGCATTCGACTGGTATCTTGGCTACACAATTCGGACAGTATTTATAGGTTTAAACATATGCAAGTGGTGTATGCGGCCATGTTGGTCGCTGCTATAAGGTGCGTTTTACTTGGTTGGGATTATGCGAAAAGTGGAAGGATGGTAGAGGGCGAGAATCGCTCTCCTAAACAACCTCCACATGCGCACCCTGGGCTTGGATTAATGCAAAGATGTCGTTTTAGCAGCTGAATGAGTGTTTATATAATATAATGTTGTAGGCGATGATGATTATTTTCGTTTTAGTACGCGTGGTTTACCGAGCCCTGTATCTTGGTTGGACAGACACGCCGGCCGTGTGACTGCAGCCACATTGGGTGTTTGGTCACACTTATGTATTCATAAATCAGAGACTCGTTATTATTATACATATCCTCACTCATGGATCGATAGAACGCCACTCTCACTTCACTCGCCTTCTCCCACTTCATGATCTCTTCTCCACCGGGATTTACACGGCATTTTACAGCAACAACATACAAATGACGGTAACATGTTTAGGAACACAATGTCGCACCAGTACCTCAACAAAATTAGTAAGCTGTTCTGTTAAAGTTTAATGTTATCAGCTGTTTTAAAATCCTTATACTTTCTATTCTCAATGTCTATTGCTAACGTTTGGTATTCTTTTTCTTATTCAGACATTGGCCAATGCTCAGATAACCAATACCGATTAATCTTACTGCAACGATCATATGGTTGGGCCGATGTGAAAAACGTGTCATAACAAAGACTTTGGACAAAGCTGTTGCAAGCAATAACACGGTTTACCAAGAACTAAGCAACACGGGTTATGGAACACACAAATTGTGTTGATGAAGGTAGTAACTGTTACTGTGTTTTCACTTTAATATGTAGAATTGTCATTGCTTTGTGGTATCTAGGAACTAAAAGGACGCAATATAAAAGTACATGAAAGAGAAACACACATTTGATATGTAAACCATATATGTATCTGCTCTTTATAAATGATATACTGATATCGTGAAACTTAAAGTTAGTTGTCAATGTTTTTGAGCTTTTAGAGTTAGCATCATAGCTATAGCATCGACAAATCTAATTGGTGGAAAAAATGTTACGATCGCAGAAACGAATGATATCGTGGAAAAAAAGGCGAGATTACGTACACGCCCACACATGCATAGATAAACTTTTTGAGTTGTTGATAATATTTCAATACAGGTGTTTCAGATGAAGGAAAAAGCTGACGGTGGGATCTCACATCAAAAATACGGCAGCGGTAGCCCAACGTCAAACCGACATGAAAACGCGTTGTTTTAAATGACTATTAGGAACAAGAAGAGATGGCTTAGTTTCTGTTGCATAGGTCTAGTGTAGGGCGACTGGTAAGCACAAATATCATATGTAACTTAGGTCTATTACATGTCCTTATTATCTTATGTCTTACTTGTATGTATAGTACACTTTGTGTAAATGTGATTTATGTTTTTTAGTCGATCACATGCGATAGATCTTGCTGGGTCAGAACAGGCGTAGAAAACAGCAAGCTCAATTTATGAGGAACCTGTCGATGGAAGTCGAAAACTAAAGCAAGGGATGCACCCACGGAGTCTTCCTGATGTAAGATCAAGAACAAATGATCTTACGAGTTCAGGTTCTTGCTTTCGAAGCATGATGAAATCATAAAATCCGAGTCAACACTATATGTGCAGGTGATCCGAGTTCATGTGATCTGATCACTTTTGTTCTTTTACGTTTTGCTTGTAAATAAAAGGTTTTCTCACCTGTATCACATTGAATCACACCCAAAACGGAATATCATTCAGGTCCACTAAGAATGCGTGCGGCTAAAGCAATTCGGTTTATAGATACAATGATCGACTAGGTAATCTTACTTGCCCCAAAATATAACCAAATAAATGAACAGACAAGGGGGGAACACTACAACATTTCTGATTCAGAATTCAGAAGGAAGAGCGAATGAACATTTGCACATTTAGGGAACCTCTAGTAGTTCTTTCTCACTATATTTTTATTCGCCTTTTGCTTGATTATTTATAAGTGATTTTTTTCTAGATTAGTTACTCTATAGATATAGTAGATACCGTAGAGAGGCAATCAAACTATACGCTTTATGGTAACGTTATGTCGTGATGGTGGTTAAAAATGGGATAGGTTTGTTTCGTCTGTTATTTGGGTTAAAATGATGATGAATAGGAAAATATTAGTATTTAAAGTTTATTTTAGAAATTGGGGACATATACAGACTTACCAGACCAACTATGATGATGACTTTTTTAATGAATAGTGAGAAAATAAATGCAATAGCTTCTGAAGAACACTACACAGTTGTCTAACACTACCCGTGTCACGTGGATTTACAAAGTCAACTAAACTACTAAGACTACATGTGGCTTAACCTTATGCAAGCCATTAAACGTTTGCTCACATAATAATATAATGTAGACTGCTATCTAAGGTGTGTATAACACCATAGTTGTAAAAGAAAATAGGCACTAAGATCTTAAGAGATAGTATGCGTCGCCTAAATTGAACACTGCCTATATATGAATTATTCATTAAATATCCATAAACTTTAGGAAAAGCTACAATGGGTGACGATTCAATAGACGTTTCATATGTTAAACAACGCATGATGTTAGTAAAGGGGTGTTTGGGATTCTCCTATGCTAACTTTTTGCTACATTGTGCAGGCTGCTACCATATGGTGATGAAACCAGTCATAAATCTCCTTCTATGGTGCTCAATCATTGTCGAGTCGTTCCCTATCCTGAATCCATGTCGGGCGTCAGGTGCAGCGACTCAGCGAAACTAGAATCATGCCGAGACAAAAAGGCCGCACTTATGCTCAATTTTGTGCCCCAACAGGTGACACTCTACACTTCCATTCATATTGATTCTGATTTTCTTGTGCATTCTGTATTTTTGTTATTCTTGGTACGTGAAATATTCGTAAGGTATAATGACTAAAATGGGTAAACTCAATATTTTGAGAATTAATAAACATTTGAAAATAGGGAGATTAAACAAGCTCGATTAATTTCTCTCAACTTCACACATATGCATCAGTAGTAATGGGATAATCACATTTGCTGTTAGATCATTGATATTGCATTGTACATCGTATAATTATGTTAAATATATGGATTGTCTTCGACTATTGTCGCTGAATATGTTGTTGTGAAAGTCAAGATCTGTCTAAATGTTTGGGATTGTAGTCGTTGTCATTATCTTGATGATACAGTTAATGATGGTGATTATTTAGTATTTGTGATTATAAGAAAACGCAAATAACAGCTTAAAAATAAGCACCTAGGGAAATAGTGTTTGGATTTGCTTATTTCAAGTTTATTATATTATAAAGTTTTTTAGAGTATAGAGAGGAACACCATATCTTTTAACGGTCATTAGGCTAGAATGAAAATAACTACATAAGAGCCGCAGCAGGAACTGCCATAAGCAGTTCCCCCACTGGTCTCTTTGACTACATCAAAAGCTTTAGACCACATGAGTTCGAAAGCAGAGACATGACCATCTTTAAAGGCGATGATGGTATGGCTTATCTTATATACTCTTAGGAAGACAACAATGAGCTCTGTATTCGGACCTCACTCAAGATTATCTCGATGTGATAAATGTCATGAGACCAAGTTGAAATAAGTGTTTGTTTGCGAAGGCGCTGGCATGGCTTTTGGTAAGGCATAACATGCTTTTGTTCAGGTTTGTCATAAACAAAAGTAGCATAACAATATGATGTTTTCATGTTTTTTTTTGCAGGCAAGCAAACTTGGTGGTATCGAGTAGAAAGCAACACGTTGACAAGAGAGGATGCCGAGCTGTGGTTCTTTGACTGCCTTTTGCAGGCAAGAACCCTTGATGGTATCAAGTAGAGAGCGACTGTTAAAGATTTAAAGTTGCAACATCAGCATAAATATGTGAGGAACCCGTTACTCTTTTTCTTTACTATATTGTGTCCTACAAGACAAGTACACAATAAAAAATATTTTATTTGAAACTTTTATAGGATGAATAGTCGATTAAAGAAAATGAATGCTTACACAATTTTGTAAAGATTCACTCTTAGATCACTTCAATTTCTTCAAAAAAATGCCAAGAATTTGATCAAATTAAAGTAATATAGTTAGCAACAACAAAGTATCATTTAAGATTAAAATCATATGCAAATGTTAAGGAGTAAGAATCGTGATTGCATATACGTGTGTATGGTCTGCAGAAGACTTGGTTGTGCAAAAGGTGTGCAACCATGACTGCTAAGTTGAGGTCAACACTTTACTCTCGAAAACATGTTTTTTTTCAAAGCTACAAACACGACTTAAAAAGTCATATTTGAATCAGTTCATATTGTTTTATTCAGAGTATTAGAGCATATTCTCCTGCCCGAGACTTGCATGTAGGAATTAGTACCAGCATTACATAACATAAGGTAACGACGATGATTACTCTCACCTTCTTTTCTTATACCGAATATAACATTTCTAAAAATAACAAGTGAGTGTAGCATTAGTGATGCTAATCATGTATGGGTTATTTACATGTAAAATCATAAGTAGAAAGATTGGCAAACAACAAGTATTATAATCATGTTTGATGACTGCATGTGGTGTTTCATGCATTGAAGTTTGCAAGAAGATTGTGGAACCGAATTGCAAGAAGATTGTGGATTGAAGCCCATACATAGACATAAGAACAAAATGGCTCACAGGCTTAATGTTTGACAAGTGATGGCTTTTCATGAATGAAGATTATACCCCGTTATAGATTTGTTTTTTTCTACTAGATATCTTTCGTGTTTATGTATGTTGGCGAAAGATTGTACAAGGCTTTTGTTAGTACTTTATAGATTAAATTAACATCTGATTTTCTAGAAGTAAATGATTTCTACAACTACTTTGAAATGTTCATAAGCTGTGTGATTTGTAATGTATATAGCTATGACCTGAGAAGTCTTCTCAAGTCGAGAGTACCTGAGTCATGCTCTTAAGTTTAACTCTAAAACCCCGAGCTTCGTAGCGGAGCGCGAGTTGAAAACCTCATTTTGAACAAATTGTCAGTATCATCCTTCACTAAATTCCACTATCTTCTTTATTCAACATAAATCCATGCTCTTCTTTGAAGAAGAAAGTTCTCTCCTTTCAACCTATTTATATTGACCATGCTTCACCTATAGTATCCTCCACATAGCATACACACTAGCCTCTTCTAGTTCGGCCTGTGTAAAAACATATTAAAACCAAAAACAGGTTCTTGATTCTCAATTCAATAACAAAATCACAACCACAAATAATGATCAATCTTAACCAACCAAACGACTACCACTACTAATCAGGTGTAATCCTATTATCTACTTTAATAATAGTGCTATTACAAGAATGAAACAAGATCAAGATGATCTAATTAAATTAGGGTTACAATAATTTTAGAGAGAGACAGTTGTGAGTTTTAGAGAGAGAAGGCAGGAAAAGTTATTAGACTCGTTGTCTTGACTTCAGCTTATTTACCACTTCCTAAATATCTTTCATAACTTGGCAGCTTTAGTCCTTTGAGAGTCGTCCAGATAACAACTTACACAACTACAAAACAAGAAATACAAAAGACAAAATCAGTTCCTGTGGTTTTATGTTCCAGGTAGAGTTAATATTTCAACATCCCCCCTTAACTCTAACCTGGAACATTCAAACATGCCCAATTTTGAAACCAAGTTTACATGCTGCATTTTATCAAGTCCTTTAGTAAAAATATCAGCTGGTAAAATAGCTGAGCTTCTTTGTTGTGTTTTAATAACTCCAAACAAAATTTTCTCTCTTACAAAATGTAAGTCAATTTTTAAATGCTTAGTTCTTTCATGAAAGATTGATTGCAGCTTGACTATCATAATACAACTTTACAGGCAAAAAATGTTCCCATTCAAGATCCTTTAAAATTTCAAGAATCCAAACAATCTCTAATGTAACAGAAGCTACAGCTCTATATTCAGCTTCTGCTGAAGATTTTGAGAGGGTAATTTGCTTTTTTGCTTTTCTAAGAAATCAAAGAACCATTTAGCTTAATGCAAAAACCTGTAACAGATTTTCTAGTAACAAGACATTTTGCCCAGTCAACATCCATAAAATCTTCAAGAGAAGTATTAGGTTGTATGACAATATGAATCCCTTTTCCAGGATTGCTCTAGAAGTATCTTAATACTTTCAGAGCAATTTTTAGATGAGATTTCAACTGTCTATGCACAAACTGACTTAAATAATGAATTGAATAAGATATATCAGGTCTTGTGTGAGTTAGATAAATCAAATTTCCAATAAGTTTTGGATATTCAGTTGCATTATCTAAAACAAGGTCTTCTTTATTAGGTTTATTTGAAATGGACAAATTTTGTTCCAAAGGAGTAGCACAAGGTTTGTAGGCAAGCAAACCAAAGTCACTCAAAAGATCAAGACAATATTTTCTTTGAGACAAACACAAACCTTCATCAGTCTTAATTAATTCTATTCCTCAGAAGTACTTAAGTTTTCTAAGGCACTTTATCAAAAACTTAGTTTTCAAAAACTTTTTAAAGTTTTCTATTTCAACTACATTGTTTCCTGTGATGATTATATCATCAATATAAACAAGCAGAGCAACAAAATTACCATTTTCAGACTTAGTAAAGAGAGAATAATCACTTTTGCTTTGTTTAAAACCATTTTCAATCAAAAGTTGAGTTAATTTGGCATTCCATTGTCTAAGAGCTTGTTTTTAACCCATAAAGAGACTTTTTCAGTCTACCAACTCTTTTATCATTATAATTAAAAAAAATACTTCAGGTAAAGACATATAAACAGTTTCAGACAAGTCACCATACAAAAAAGCATTATTAATATCAAGTTGACATAATGTCCAATTATTTCAAACAACCAAATTAATTAAGCATCTAACAGTCACAATTTTGACAATATGAGAGAAGGTTTCATCAAAATCAATCCCCTCTTTTTGATTGAATCGTTTAGAAACAAGTCTAGCTTTATATCTCTCAATCTCCCTATTAGACTTGTACTTAATCTTAAACACCCATTTACTTCCTATGGCCTTTCTATCCTTATGCAACTCAGTGAGTTCCCAAGTATCATTCCTATATAAAGCATCCATCTCATTATTTATTGCCTTAATCCAGTGTTGATCCTTACAAGCTTGCCAATAAGTTTTTGGTTCCAAATTCTTGTTTAATTCAGTTATAAAACACTTATTCTCATAACTTAATTTTGAACAATTCACATACTTTTCTAAACCATATTTGACTCTGCAATCAACCACAAACTTATTATATTTGTTAGCAAAAACAGAAGTCATTTCAGACCTCCTAACAAGCTGATTGGTTTGCACTGCAACAATATTTTATGAATTTTCATTGACACTCTCAAAATTATCAATATTATCCTCAAGTGTTGCAGCCATCTCACCTTCAGTTGTAGACCCACTGGAACCAATAGAATGTACCACCTCATTCTCATTTTGGTCAATAGTTGGACTACCATACTGAAAGGAGTTGTTACCCTCACTGTTAGGACTATCATCCTCTCTCATTTCATCATTGGGAGGGTCAAGAACTTCATAAATAATTTCACCAAAGAAATTAGTATGATTCGGTTCCTAACTAGTTTCATTAGGGACATCTTATGCAGTATCAGTCTTAGAAGGGAATATATTTTCAAAAAACTTTACATCCCTTGAAAATATAAATTGCTTCCCTTCAAGACTAAATAACTTGTAACCTTTTTTAACATTAGAATACCCTATTAAAACACATTTTTCGCTACTAAACTTATCATTACTAGTAAGAATAGTAGCAAAACAAAGACACCCAAAAGTTATGAGATTATTTAAAAGACAAGATTTTAATGAGACTTCCCATTCAGCACTGATGAAGGCAATTTGTTAATCAAATAGCAAGCAGTTAAAATACATTCAGACCACAACATCAAAGGCAATCCCCCTCAAATAGAAGGGATCTAGCAACATTAAGAATATGCCTATGTTTCCTCTCAACTATACCATTTGTTGTGGTGTATATGCACAAGAAGTTTGGTGTATAATTTCATTATCAACACAAAACTTATCAAACAGTTTATTAATGAACTCAGTTCCATTGTCACTTCTAAAGGTTTTTACATTTTTTTCCAAATTATTTTTAATGAGATTATAAAAAGTAAGAATGCAATCAAAGACTTCATCCTTACTTTTAATCAAATACACCCAAACAACCCTAGTATATTCATCTACAATAGTAAGAAAATACTTATAAAATTCCTTACTAACAACTTTGTAAGGCCCTCAAAGGTCAAGATAAACCAATTCATCAAGCACTGAGGATTTGTGCTCACTTAAAGGAAAAAGTTCTCTAGTTTGTTTAGCTTTATGGAAAATTTCACAGTAACCTAACTCAATGTCTTCAAAAGAAATATCAATTGTTAAAACTTATAAGACTTGGTCTGAGGGATGACCAAGCCTGCAATGCCAGACTTTTAAAAAAATTACACACAGACTTTTTAAAGTCAAAATTAATACCTTGTTTTTCATTAAAATAGTATAGACCATCTTTTTTATTAACAATCCCCAGCACTTTCATTTCCCTCAAATCCCGAGGTAAAACATAACATTTTGACTCATCAAAAGAAACAATAAGTTTGTTGTCTCTAGCCACTTTATAAACAGACATAAGGTTCACATAGTATTCAGGAACAACTAACACATCATATAAAGTTAAGTTTTCATATAATATCATATTTTCAACTTTGGTAATACAAGCTTTAGCCCCATTAGGATGTGAAATTGTTATACCAAGTTGGAAATGTTAATGACATTAACTAAATCCGTGTCAGTATATGTAAGATGTTGATTTGCTCTTGAATCAACAATCAACCCTACTGCTACTAGTGCAAAATGAGGTTGACTGTTAGAGCAAAAACAATTATGAAAGTTTTTGTTAAAAACATTACTCTTATTCAAAATAGTACATGCCATATTGGCATGCACACCTTTTCCATTTGAACTAATAGTGTTTTCTTTTATCAAAGCAATAGAAGAAGTGGAACAACCAACAGAATTATTGTTATTTATAAACCTTTTGTTAAACTTTTGAACACCCTGATTATTATTATTATTATTATTATTGTTATTATTATTCTTTTTTCCAAAGTCAAAAGGGTGTCCAATGATTTAAAAGCATCTATCAATAGTATGTCTATTAAATCCACAGTTCTCACAAACCAGTACAGACCCACCGTTAGCTCTTCTATTCCCAGAGTTAGAAGATCTAGTCACATTAGAAGGTCTAGAAAAGTTTCCAGAGGTTTGAGGCCTCTGAGTATTATTCCTATTACCCACACTAGAATTAAACACAAAAGACTGAGACCTTTGGGAGGTACCAAAACCAGAACTAGAAACAACTCTGTGAGACTCCTCGCTAGAAATAATGGCACAAGAATTCCTTACATCAGGTAAAGGTTCTCTAGAGAGAATACTGCTTCTAATTTGCATATTTGTATCATCAAGACCCATCAAAAATTGCAATATTTTCATCAACTAATTATGCTTCTTAAAATCATCAGCAGCATGGCAAGTACATCTAGGTAATTGAACAATAGCATCAAACTGTTTTCACAAAGCATTAAGTCTATGATAATAATCAACAATAGAAGAACCATTTTGACTCAAAGAGTTAATTTTATGATGCAAATTAAAAGTTACAGATCCATCAACTTTATCATAAGTCTCTTTAAACTTTTCCTAAACATGTTTAGCTCTTTTTAAAAAAAATTGAACAAGAAAAAATTCCTTAGAAATAGAATTCAAAATCCACCCTAATACAACTGCATTTACCCTATCCCATTGTCTGCCTAACACTTCATCAACAATGGACCTTCTACAAGTAACATCTATGAAACCAATTTTATTTTTTTCTTCTAAAGCCAAAAGCATGGCACAAGACCACACTTGATAGTTTTTAGTTCCTTTTAATTTCATAGAAATGACAGTTAATGCAGCAGAATCATTAAGATGTAAATGCAAATGATTACTCACATCAAGACTACTAATCAAAGTAACAGGATCAGCAAGCTCATATTCATCATCAGTATAACCATGCACAGACATGATGACAAAATAAAAAAACAACAACTAAGAACACACAGCACGAACAGACAACAAAGAACACAATCAAAGAATAAGCCAAGAAATTTCCATGCTTCTTTGCTACTATAGTGGTAGGTCAATAGTAGAGAGCTTATTCAACAAACAAGAAATATAAAACAACAATCAACAATAAACTCCTAACCAATCACAACTTCTCAATAATACCTCTACATATCATCCAACAATCTAAAACAATAAGATAAACTGAAAAATAAAAGAGATAGAGTGTAAGAGGTGTTACAGAGCACGCAAACAATAAAATCAGTGAAAGACTTGCTTATTACTCTTTGATTCACTTAGTCAAAGAAGTAACAAGAAACTAGAATCCAACACAAACCCTAATTCCTCAAAATTAGGATTTAATCACTAAGAACCTCGATACAACCCAGATGTATTGACCAACAACAGTTAATCAACCACATAAACCTCTTAGAAGAAACCCTCCCCTCCAAATTGTCAAACCTTAATTTTTTTAAAAGTTAGGCGTTTTATCAAAAACCTTATTATAAAACTAACTAACCAACAAATCTATTCCTAGACAATCTTAACTGACCAAAAATACCTAAAAATTAAGAAACCCCTAAATTTTTGAAAACCCTAATTTTATGAAATCAATTTAGAGCAAGAATAACATTGTCCTTGCTCTGATACCATGTAAAAAATCTTATTAAAACCAAAAACAGGTTCTTGAATCTCAATTCAAGAACGGAATCGCAACCACAAACAATGATCAATCTTAACTAACCAAATGATTACCACTGCTAATTAGGTGTAATCCTATTATGATAATAGTGTTATAGAATAATGAAACAAGATGAAGATCATCTTACTGAATTAGGGTTACAATATTTTTAAAGAGATAGACAGGTGTGAGTTTCAGAGGGAGAGAAGGCTAGAAAATTTATGAGACTCGTTGTCTTGACTTTAGCTTATATACCACTTCCCAAATATCTTTCATAACTTGGCAACTTTAGTCCTTTGAGAATCACCCAGCTGCTAAACCCAACTAACAACTTACACAACTACAAAACAAAAAATCAGTCCTTAGGGTTTTTTGTTCCAGGTAGAGTTAATATTTCAACAGCCTGTAACCCTTGCTCAACCACATCCGTATTGGATCTCTTACAATTTGCCTAGCCTATTCATTGATCAGAGCCCGATGCCCTAACCTTGTTTATCTTCTCTTCTCACCTTAAACCTACCTCATGATCTAAACCATCATTCTTTCCTCATAAGCATTTAGTAAAATATTATAAAGCAATCCACTCAACTGGTACAATATTATAAGCATCGGGTGGCGGGTGCAATATTACACACTACTTGGAGTCTTGGACTCAACGAGTACATTAACATCGGTGGCATTGCCCGCGACATTAACATATAACAATAATGCTAACAACAATACATATAACAATAATGCTAAGAGCCTCAGATGTCATAACACCATAACACCATTTTTTGACTGTCATGTCAGATTTAACACCATAACACCAACACCTAAAAAAACCGCTTTAATCATAACACCAAAATAACACCACTTGATGGGCCCCACTAATTTTTTTCCATAATTTTAAAAACAAACTAAATATTTAAACAATTAATAAAAATACAAATTATAATTAAAAAAATTAATGAAAAAAAATCCATTCTTCTCCTCCACCCATTTATCATCTTCTTCTTCATCTTCTCACCCAAAAAAAACACAAACACGCAGTCACAAACACTCCATTTTCAACGAAAAAAAAGAAAACGCGTGCGTTATGGCGTGTCTGGGTTAACGGGGGCACCAACGCCGTTCAACCTTTTCACATTCCGGTGTCATAACGTCAGAAACAGCGTTGGAACGAGGCCTAACGACGTTATGACACCTAGCCATCTAATAACAACATATGTTATGAAAAACTGATAATATAACTAAATAATAAATAAATAAAAAAGTAATAGTAAAAGGTAAGATAGAGGATTGAAACATTCAATACCCATCTTATAAAGCAATCAATCCATTGTTGCATGAACCATTTCATTTCATATTCTGAAGAATAGAATATATATTGCAGAAATTTTTGTGAGAACCTTGAGCTGAGATTGTTCGATTATTATAAGTTAGACTCTTAGAGAGCAACCTATCAGGCTACAAACAATTTCTACTATACTTTCCATTTTCATAATCTTTTTTTAAGCTATCTAATAGTTCAAATAAGGGTGAAGTCTAAATATACGTAACATACATTCCAAAAAAATGAAATACATAACCTACGTGTTTTATTATCAGTATCGCTAAACAACTTTCAAATTTTATTCGATATACGTAATATTACCGGGTATTAACCTGTTTGACCGGCCACTACTTAGAAAATTAACAGTTTTGGTCCCTTTGATTTGCGTTTTCTTTTAACTTTAGTCCCTTTACTTTTTTAACTTAATTGTTTTTCACTTAATTTAGTTTTTTACTTTTTTTTTTCATTTATGTATACACTAATTATTTTTTACACTCATTATACTCTTTTTATCACTTATTCATACACTATTTTTTACACTATTTTTTTTACTTTATTCATTTATTCATACACTATTTTTTACCACTTAGAAAAATGACACTAATTTTTTTAATACTTATTATACTCGTACTTTAACGGAGCTTCAAAAAAGGTTCTTTTTAGGAAAAAATTTCTAAACATTTTGTTATTTTTTTTTCAAAACTAACACCCTCGCTTTGACACTTTTACACTTATACTTTAACGCAACGTTTAAAAAACTTTCAGTTTAAGAAATATAAGTCACATGTGGGGTGTTTAACGGTCAAAATTTAAGTTACATGAGGGTGTTAGTTTTAAAAAAAGTTTAACGCAACGTTTAGAAGATTTTTCCTAAAAAGATTTTTTTTTTCTAAAAGTTGTGTTAAAGTATAAGTATAATAAATGTCAAAAATATTTGTTTCATTTTTTAAGTGGTAAAAAGAAGTAGCGTATGAATTAATCACATGGACCAAAAGAGTAAATTTTCTAAGTAGTGACCGGTCAAACAGGTCAATACCCGATCATATTACGTATATCGCATAAAATTTAAAAGTTATTTAACGATATTGATAATAAAACAAATAGGTTACGTATTTCGTTCTTCCCTTCAAATAATTCTATCTAATAGTTCAACTTGTAGTGGACCTGCAAATCAATTTTATAATTTAATTTCCTTTCATTTTTATTTTAATACTCATAAATTTGTGAAGAACTTGTGGTGATATATGCAAGATATTGTCCAACTTTTGTTTTGTGATGCAGAATGATCATCAACTACTATCATAACGACAAGTACAATTCCAAGGACAAAAACGTAAATTCACACAAACTCTTCTATATCACTTTCTTTATTAATTGGCTATAAGATAGATGGAACACCAACCTTACCTTTCATCAAGGGTCCAATGACCCCTTCCTTCAACCTTCTTTTGGTGGTATTACTAACTTGTGCATTGCATACTAATGGATGTTATACATCAATCATCAGCTTTGGCGACTCGTTAGCCGACACGGGTAACGCTAAACAGCTTGCCATATATGAAAATGTCGAGCTACATTCTATGTTCTCTCCTTATGGCGAAACATACTTCCATAATCCTACTGGTCGATGTTCAAATGGTCGTCTCATCATCGATTTCATTGGTATAACATATATATATACTCAATCTCTTGTTACATGATAATTAATGTCGTCCAATGTGTTTGCATGTGTTACTTGTATTTATTTACGTTGTTTTGTTATGTGAAGCTGAGAGTCTTGGACTGCCATTTATACCACCTTATGTTGGTGGTGATGGGAATGCAGTCGATTTTGGACAAGGGCTTAATTATGCTGTTGCGAGTGCAACAGCATTAGAAGCGTCGTTTCATGAAGCTAGAGGATATAGTGTTCCCAATAATGCATCGTTGCTGTAGGATTGATAGCCTACAACCCTGGTTACTAGATGCGGAACCTCGATCACGAAGAACACACAACACAACAGTCGACAGAAAAGAAAGAGAAGAACAGAGCAAGCACACACAAGGTATATCCCTAATCGATGATTGATTAGTATTGAAAGAATGAAGTACAAAGCCCCTCCCCCCTCACCTCCTTTTATAGAGATGAGGGGGAGGTATAAACCGACTAGAAAAAGGAAACGGGTTGGGCTTGGAACACAAGTATCCAACCGACCCCTATTCTACTCCTACTCGACTAATAGTAACTTAACTTAACACTAAGACCCCTAGACATCTTAATAGGTTAATATAGAGACTAAACTCGTAACAATTTCCACCTTAGGCTTTATATTAGCCTACACCACCTTCAACAACACAAGGCAGTGTTGTAACTTCCAACCGTCCAGGGTACCACCTTGCAGTACAAGGCATCCGCAGCATTCTGTTCAGTACCCACCCTTCAGAACTTTAAACCGTCTTTGCTTCCAAGACCTCTCTGATGAAGTGATAACGCACATTGATGTGGTTAGTCCTTTCATGAAAAACATGATTCCGCAATAAGTGAATCGCCCCCTGATTATCACAATTAACTGCCACAGTGTTAAGCTCCACGCCCAACTCTTCTAAGAATCCTCTTAGCCAAATAGCTTCCTTCACATCCAGCCTCCGTAAGGGCGCATAATACGCCGCCTCCTGTAGTTGAAAGAGCCACCACGTGTTGTAGTGTTGCCTTCCAGCTTACAACACATCCCTGTACTAAAAATGCGTAACCAGTGATCGACCTACCTTTATCCGGATCCTTAGCGTAGTCTGAATCAACAAAACCTGTTACGTCCACATGGTTGCCCATGTGTCCCATACACCAAGCCCACGTTTAACAGTACCACCCCGCAAATATTCAAAATCCACTTCACTCACTGCATCCCAATGATTTTTTACTTGATTAGCCAAATATCCTGCTAACAACACTTACCGCATACGCTAGTTCTGGGCTCGTGCCACTCCATCAAGTACATTAAGCTCCCAAACGCATTTCATATGGTGGCACCCTTACTTCATAAACCTTTCATCATCACAATCCTAACCAGGCCAATCCTTCAATGACAGCTTGAAGTGCCCACCCAATGGCATCTGAACCGATTTCCCATTGTCTATTCTAAAATTATTCAAAATCTTAGAAACGTACCCGGATTGTGACACCCTTAGAATCTTGCGACTCCGATCCCTGACGATCTCCATACCAAGAATCTTCTTTGCTTCCCCCAGCTCCTTCATGTCGAACTCCTTTTTAAGAAAAGACTTGGTAGACCCAATCTCAGCCTTGCTCTTACAAGCAATCAGCATATCGTCTACATATAACAATAGATAGATATACTCACCTGGTGCATAACTCCTGTAATATACGCAGCTGTCATAACTGCTACGCTTGAACCCATTGCTCAGCATGTACTCATCAAACCTCTTATACCATTGCCTAGGTGACTGCTTCAAACCATAAAGGGATTTCTTTAACAAACATACCTTGTTACCTTGTTCATATCCCGGTGGCTGCCTCATGTAGATCACTTCTTCAAGATTTCCATGTAAAAATGCCGTCTTTACATCAAGCTGCTCCAGCTCATAATCTTTACATGCAGTCAATGCAAGTATAACCCGAATAGATGTGTGTCGAACTACTGGCGAAAATACTTCATTGTAATCAATACCTGCCCTCTGTGTGAATCCACGAGCCACCAACCTTGCCTTGTACCTAGGCTTTTGAACACCTTCAATCCCTTCTTTTATCTTATACAGCCATTTAGAACTCACCAGCTTTTGCCCAGCTGGAGGATCTACTAACTCCCAGGTCTTGTTCTTCCTCAGAGAATCCATCTCTTCTTTCATAGCAGCTTTCCACTTAGAACTATCTTCACAAGCAACTGCCTCCTGGTACGTCAATGGTTCATGAGTATCTTCTTCCTCGCAGCCATATTACTTTCATCTTGAAACCTCAAAGGTTTCGTTCGTGTCCTTGGCTCTCTATCCCGAGTCAACTGATAATCTGTGAGATCCGGTGGCTGATTGGTTTCTTGATCCCCTGCATCTTCATCATTGCCATCTTCCTGATCTATCTGATCTTCCTCATGCGTATGATTATTTAACCTCTGCAGTTCCACCTCAACCTGTAATTCCTCAACAGACTTATCACCTACACCAGAATCCTTCAACGTGTCTTTGTACATGACACTTTCATTGAAGACCACGTTCCTGCTAGTGACTATTTTAGGTGATTCATTATCAAGCCTATATAGTCTATACCCCTTCACACCCTCGGGATACCCCAAAAGAACGCATTTTATCGCTCTCGGCTTGAGCTTACCTTGTTTATTGTGTGGATATGCAACATAGCCAAAAATCCTCAACATCCCATAATCACTTGGATGTCCCGACCACATCTCCATAGGTGTCTTTTTCTCAATCGCTGTCGATGGTGACCTATTGATAAGATATGCGGCCGTACATGTCGCTTCCGCCCAGAAGGTCTTGGGCAACCCAGACTGAATTAATAAACAACGTACCTTATCCATGAGAGTTCTGTTCATATGTTCTACTACCCCATTCTGTTGCGGCGTCCCGGCAACTGTCAAATGTCTAGCAATCCCACTCTAAATGCATAGCTGCTCAAACTCCCGGTTACAGAACTCAAGACCATTATCCGTCCTCCCAGTCTGATTCTCTACTAATTGCTTCCACTCTTTGAACTTTCCAAATGCTTCGTGTTTGAACCTGAGAATATAAACCCATACCCTCCTGAAATAATCATCAATAATAGATAAGAAATACCTCTTACCTCCTAATGATTCCACATGAGACGGACCCCATAAGTCTGAATGAACATAGTCTACCACTCCCTGAGTAGTGTGCCTTCCTACACCGAACCTGACTCGATGTGACTTTCCCAGAACACAATTCTCACAAAAATCGAGCTTACCTAGACTCTCCTTGCCAAACAGACCTTGCTTTTCCAGCACCTGTAGTCCCGCCTCACTGATATGTCCTAGTCTTTTATGCCAAACCTGTGCAAGACAGTCCTTTTCTTCAACACAAGCATTAAGCTCACTTGCCATTGCATGGCCATCCAAAGAGTATACGCAATTATCCCTTCTTGTTCCAGATAAAGCATCCCTCGAACCATTAATCACCTTGACTTTGCCCGACTGCATTTTTACGGTAAATCCCTTTTTTTCAAGAGTTCCCAGCGATATCAAGTTTCTTTTCAATTTAGGAATATACCTGACATTGTTTAACACAAAACTTGACCCATCTCTCAGTTGTACCCTCACCTTGCCAATACCTCTGATTTTACACTCCCTGTTGTCACCCAACTGTACACTGCCCCCATCGCATTCTAGAAAATCAAACAATATATCTAACCTGGGTGTCATGTGGTATGAACATCCTGAATCCATGATCAAATCTAGCAGAGCCTGAGCCTGTGTGCTCATCACCATCATCACCTCAGAATCGTCATAAGTCGAACCACTGGAGCTTGGCTGATCATCTTTCTTGACGTAACTTGTTGACTTCTTGCGATTATTCTTCGGACAGTTTCTCTTCAAGTGATCCTCAGATTGACAAATATAGCACTTGAGTCTTCCACCTCGAGACTTTGATCTTAACTTTCCCCTTGACTGATGCGAATCCCTACGATCGGTTCTTCCCCTCACATATAACCCTTCACATCCTCCAAAGTCAAAGCTTCCCGTCCATAAAGCAAGGTATCCACAAAGTGTTCGTATGATGCTGGTAAAGAAGTGAGTAATAATAAAGCAAGATCTTCATCCTCGAATTTTACCTCAATATTTGCTAAATCAAGAACGATTTTGTTGAACTCATCTATATGCTCGGAAATCTTTCGTCCATCCGGCATGTAGAATGTATACAACTTCTTCTTCAGGTACAACTTGTTGGCCAAAGACTTTGTCATGTACAAAGTCTCGAGCTTGGTCCAAACCCCCGCTGCAGTCGTCTCCCCGGTAACCTCTCTCAGAACCTTGTTACCTAAACACAAAATCACGGCACTGTGAGCTTTCTTGTTTAGCTCAGCTTTCGCTTCAGCTTCCATATCCGCGGGTAAAACCTCCAGAGCTGCTTCACATCCATATTGGATTAATAAAGCACGCATCTTGATCCTCCATAACCCGAAATCACCAGTTCCATCGAATTTTTCGATGTCAAACTTGGCTCCTGTCATTCTTTAATCCCTTTATTAATTTCCTAAACCTTGTGAAAAACCTCACAATCACAAACTAACAAAGTCCCTTGTGCAAAATACCCTTCAAAGTAATAATTTTTTTTCTTTGTCTTTATAAAAAATATATAGATTTTGGCCCATAATTCTTAAAATCAAAAATGAATAAAAACTTGGCCCAATATATATTTTGCTACTTTGAAGCGATTAGACTGTATTTGACTTTTAGATACAAGCCACCCACCGTGTCTTCGTCTTCTTCCTCTAGCACCGACCGATAGAAAGAAAAAAAAAATCACACACCTTGACGATCTCAAATATTTAAGTCCTTCAAAACCCTTTTTCTATCGTTAACCTAGCTGCTCACGTCCACAACAACAGAACGCCAAAACCTTTTTTGAATTTCCTGGAGCCCAAACAGACTCACCCTTCTGCTCCTTCTAAAACAGAACAACAAAGAACCTTACTTGATCGAAACCCTAGATAAACCACACTTGCGAAACCGAGCTCTGATACCACTTGTAACAATTGATAGGCCACAACCCTGGTTACTAGATGCGGAACCTCGATCACGAAGAACACATAACACAACAGTCGACAGAAAAGAAAGAGAAGAACAGAGCAAGCACACACAAGGTATATCCCTAATCGATGATTGATTAGTATTGAAAGAATGAACGTACATTGTTCCTCCCCCCCCTCACCTCCTTTTATAGAGATGAGGGAGAGGTAGTAGAAATCCCATCAGGACTCGATGACTCTGAGGTAGTAGTTAGCCAACTAGACTATATGACGCTTGATCGTATGTTATAAGACCTTTGATACGATATTGTCAAAAAAAGAACTTACGGGTAATGTTGGTTATGCATTGATGATATAAGATAAAATCATGGTGATATAAGTCACGTAATGTACATATTAAGTTAGATGATTGATGAGCAACATATATACAATTTAAAGCTATCTATAAATGGACCATCTTTGTAATCAATTTTCCTTGAAAACATGATCCATAACTTTCAAAAATCCACCTAACAAAAATTGTAATATATACTCCTAGAGACTTAAACTCGCAAGCAACCACTTGATTAAAAATAAATCTTATACCACACGAGTACCGCGCTAAACTAGTTAAAAATACTTCGGAAACGAGTCTTTCTATTAAACGAACCCATAACTTCAAAGGATGAGAAACGGATAAATATATAAGATTGCAGAAAATGTTATGTACATTACATGTAATCCATGACGCACACAACAACTAGCTAATATTATATCAGAAGTCAAAGCAAATGTTTATGTTAAAATGTTATAAAGGAAATTTATAATAATATTTGTTTTCATGATTCAGTGATTCTTTTCAAAAATAGTATATCAGATCTTAGTTCTAGGCGCACCCTCTGGTAACATACTATATATAGTGGATATTATAATAAAAAAAATTATCTAAAGTTTTATGCAGTAAATGTTTTTTCTAGTCACTATATATGTCAGGGGTATTTCGAAACATGAACATGTCATGAAACTCAGTTCTTTGCATAAAAGATGACATGGTCTAGTTAAATTTAGCACCATCAAGCTGGACTAAAACCACACCATTGTGTTCTCATAAATTGTGTTTTTCTACAGTTTTAGTTTAAGTTTTCAAAAGATGGCGGCATTACTTGGCGGAGATGATCTTGCAAGGTCTATTTCATCGTCTAGTAGAAGGAGTTGGGCTTCGGCTGGT
Source organism: Tanacetum coccineum (assembly GCA_026074375.1). NCBI lineage: Eukaryota > Viridiplantae > Streptophyta > Magnoliopsida > Asterales > Asteraceae > Tanacetum > Tanacetum coccineum. The sequence continues at coordinate 18,795 of BQNB010039392.1, read as the reverse complement.
CTCAGGGACGCTTTTACGACAGCACCTGCAGGTAATGCATTTGCAAGAAGTGGGACAGAAGACGATGAAGAAGAACTCAAATGGGCTGCAATTGAGAGGCTCCCTACGTATGACAGATTAAGGAAAGGAATCTTGAAGCAAGTTCTTGATAATGGACAAACTGTTCATCAACTTATCAATATTACAAATATTGGACCTCATGATAAGAAGCAGCTTATTGAGAGCATACTCAAAGTTGTAGAAGAAGATAATGAGAAGTTTCTTATTAGAGTTCGAGCAAGAATAGATAGGGTCGGGATTGATAAACCAAAGATTGAAGTACGCTACAAGAACTTGTCGATTGAAGGAGATGTTCATGTTGGCTCAAGGGCTCTTCCTACTTTGCTAAATGCAACCATTAACACTGTAGAGGTATGCTAGCAGATTTATAGTTCTAAAATTTCATAAAATTTATGGTTGACGCTGTCTAAATGCTTTGATATCCTTAGGGGTTTCTACAATCCATTAGGCTTGTTCCGTCCAAGAAAAGGGTAGTCAAAATCTTGCATGATCTGAGCGGGATTGTGAGGCCATCACGGTATGTTTCACACCATTTGAAAAAGGGAGAACTGCCTACAAATGTACTAAAAGATACCAAATTTGCGTATGTGTTATGTCTGCTAACTTTTCCTCATCAAAAGGACTTTTTTATTGTTAAAATTTCATTTCAAACTCTTTTTGATGGGTAAGAAAACTACTACATGCCCATATTGAAAAATTTGGAAATTTCTGTTACCTCTTCAAAATTTTCTCTTTGAAAATCGCTGAACATTATGTTCGTAGTTTACTGATGTTTACCTTTGCAGGATGACACTACTTCTTGGACCTCCTAGTTCTGGGAAGACAACGTTGCTGAGGGCACTTGCTGGAGTACTAGATTCAGATCTAAGAGTTACGGGAGATGTTACTTATTGTGGCCATAATATGTCAGAATTCATACCTCAAAGAACTTGCGCCTATATAAGTCAACATGACCTCCACTATGGTGAGATGACGGTTAGAGAGACCTTAGACTTTTCTGGTCGTTGCTTAGGTGTAGGGACCAGATACGACCTCTTGGCAGAACTGTCACGACGTGAAAAAGAGGGAGGGATCAAACCTGACCCAGAAATTGACGCTTTCATGAAAGCCACAGCTGTTGCTGGCCAAGAATCTAGTGTGGTTACAGACTATGCTCTAAAGGTCATTTTTCAATCCTTAGTTTTAATTCGAGTTTTTTAGTTTGTAGAGTTGATTCAAACTGAATGTGAACAGATTCTTGGATTGGATATGTGTGCTGATATCATGGTGGGTGATGCGATGAGAAGAGGGATCTCTGGTGGACAGAAAAAGCGGGTTACTACTGGTATTATTTGTCAAACTTTAAACTTTCACTGCTATATAAGTCATAAATTATACTTTCGCTTGATTTGTCAAAAGTTGAACTGACATTTCTTTTGATAAACAAAATTACTTATACATTGGAATATTTGGAGTTTTTGTACCTTTGCTTGCCAAAGTTCCTTATTTTGACCCGTTATCCATCCTGCCCATATTTCCACCTCGAGTTTATGCTTTTGAATAGGCTGATGACTCGAGACACACATTTTTATATGTAACTTCAGGAGAAATGCTAGTTGGGCCAGCAAAAGTTTTCTTCATGGATGAAATCTCAACTGGTCTGGACAGTTCAACCACGTATCAGATAGTCAAATTTATGAAACAGATTGTTCATATAATAGATGTAACAATGATCATCTCGCTTCTTCAGCCCGCACCCGAAACATTCGAACTATTTGATGATATTATACTACTCTCCGAGGGCCAAATAGTCTACCAAGGCCCACGTGAAGACATACTCAGTTTCTTCGAGAGTGCAGGGTTCAAATGTCCTGAAAGAAAAGGAGCTGCTGACTTTTTGCAAGAAGTTACATCAAAGAAAGACCAAGAACAGTACTGGTTTAAGAAAGATGAACCTTACTGTTACGTCTCGGTGCCTGAATTTGTTCATATTTTCAGCCAGTTTCAAGTTGGCGAGAGGCTTTATGCTGATCTTGCAGTTCCTTATGATAAGACCAAAGTGCATCCCGCTGCTTTAGTGACAAAAAAGTATGGCATATCAAACAAAGAGCTCCTAAAAGCAAACTTAGCTAGAGAATTGCTTTTGATGAAACGAAACGCTTTCTTGTACATATTTAAGACCACTCAGATCACAATAATGTCGGTTATTACTTTCACAGTGTTCTTCAGAACTGAAATGAGAGTTGGTCAAATTGAAGATGGTGGGAAATACTTCGGTGCATTGTTCTTTAGTCTCATAACTGTGATGTTTAACGGGGCTGCTGAGCTTGGACTCACGACTATGAGGCTGCCTGTGTTCTTCAAACAAAGGGATTTGTTGTTCTATCCTGCATGGGCGTTTGCGCTCCCTATATTAATCATGAAGATTCCTATATCCATCATGGAGTCACTAATATGGATTTGTCTAACATATTACACTATTGGCTTTGCTCCTTCGGCTAGCAGGCAAGTACTTCAAACTTTCTGCGAATAATTAAAACCTTGAATCAACCTAACATGTTTATGTATATTATGATCTTATCAGGTTTTTTAAACAGCTTTTGGCTTATATCAGCTTACATCAAATGGCTTTGTCTCTTTTTCGTTTCATTTCTGCGCTTGGAAGAACACAAGTCGTAGCGAATGCCTTTGGCACTTTTTCGTTGCTGCTAGTCTTTGTACTCGGTGGATTTATAGTGGCAAAAGGTTTGTAATGTGTATACTCACCCTTGTTAGCTTGATTGATCCTTTTTCTAACATATTTCGTTTCGTGCAGACAACATTCATCCATGGATGATATGGGGATATTACATCTCCCCCATGATGTACGGACAAAATGCAATTGCCATCAATGAGTTTCTAGATGACAGATGGAGCACTGTAAGCTCAACCGATACTCATTACTCATGATTTCCATGTGTTTTGAGCTTATATCTCAACTAAATATTTTTTCTTTGTTTTGCAGCCAAACCCTGATACACGAATCAATGAACCGACAGTAGGGAAGGTTCTTCTCAAGTCAAGAGGGATGTTCACTACTGAGTATATGTTTTGGGTTTGTGTTGTTGCGCTTTTTGGGTTTTCGCTTCTTTTTAACCTGTTCTTTGTCTTCGCTCTGACATACTTGAACCGTAAGATTATGCATTATATTATTCCTAAAATCTTTGTAACCACGGTAACTTCTTTCATCTGATATTATGTTTGGAATCCAAATCCAGCTCCAGGAGATTCAAAAACTGCTGTTTCGACAGAAGATGAGCAGAATCAGAAGCACTTACAAACAAGCACAGAAATGGAAGTACGAAACAGCAATAAGAAGGGAATGGTGCTTCCATTTCAGCCCTTGTCACTAGCATTTGATCATGTCAATTACTATGTAAACATGCCTGCGGTAAGTCTCGGTTATACCAAGATTAGAAACTTAATTTCGGTATTTTGTGCAAAAATAAAATAGAACTTCTGCAAATTTATCAGGAAATGAAAACGCAAGGAACTGAAGAGGCTCGATTGCAACTGCTACAAGATATCAGTGGTGCATTTACACCAGGCATCCTGACAGCACTGGTTGGCGTAAGTGGGGCTGGAAAGACCACGCTGATGGACGTGTTAGCTGGTAGAAAGACTGGCGGGTACATTGATGGAAGTGTTAGTATCTCTGGTTACCCTAAGAATCAAGAAACTTTTGCCCGTGTTAGCGGATATTGCGAACAAAATGACATCCATTCTCCCCACGTCACGGTTTATGAGTCCCTAGTGTACTCTGCCTGGTTGCGTCTTGCTCCTGACATAACCAAACAAACATGCCAGGTAAGACACATCTACTTATGAACGGGCTGATTTGGGGTTGTGTTTTCTTTTAAACGGGTCATGATAAACATGATGAAAGTTGCCTAAAGTGAAAGCATACAACAATGTGATTTTTTTTATTCAAAGATTATTATAGTAATAGCTTTTTTTGTTGTAACTATAATTAACGCATGAACTATGTAATCAAACTAGATAAAAAAAGAAGTTTTGGATAACCCACCGGTTTGAACCCAAAACCTTTTTGACCCATTATCCAACCCGCCCATTTTGCTTAATCAGTTTTAACATACAATCAACTACAATTACATTTTGTGATGCAGATGTTTGTGGAGGAAGTCATGGATTTGGTGGAGTTGAACTCAATAAGATATGCACGAGTTGGCCTTCCAGGAATAAATGGTCTCTCGACTGAACAGCGTAAGAGACTTACAATAGCAGTAGAGCTGGTTGCCAATCCCTCAATTATCTTCATGGACGAGCCCACATCAGGACTTGATGCAAGAGCTGCTGCCGTTGTCATGCGTACAATTAGAAACACGGTTGATACAGGTCGAACAGTTGTCTGCACAATTCACCAACCAAGCATCGACATTTTTGAAGCTTTTGACGAGGCAAGTTACCTTAAATTAAGGACTCGGTTAACCGTTTGTCAAGCCAGTATTTTTCTAAACCTACTCCTTAATTTCTTGCAGCTACTTTTGATGAAAAGAGGCGGGAAATTAACTTATGCTGGACCTCTTGGACACCAATCTCACCTCCTAATAGAATATTTTGAAGTGAGTTGCATCCTTATTTCTTTCTCTCATCCAAACAACGCCGAAAAGCTAAAAATGGACGCGTTTCTCAGTCTATTTCAGGGGTCAACAAAATAAAAGAAGGTCAAAATCCAGCCACATGGATGCTCGACATTAGTTCTTCAGCAATCGAAGCTCAACTTAGCGTTGACTTCGCAGAAATTTATGCCAACTCTGATCTGTACAGGAGGAACCAGGAGTTAATTAAAGAGCTTAGCACACCGGCACAAGGGTCCCACGATCTTCACTTCCCTACAAAATACTCTCAATCCTTTTGTACACAATGCTTAGCTTGCTTGTGGAAACAACATTGGTCTTACTGGAGGCATCCACAGTACAATGCTGTTCGATTTTTCATGACGATAGTCATCGGCCTTCTCTTTGGAATGATTTTCTGGGACAAAGGCCAAAAAACGTAAGAAAACTAACACAAAGTTTTCATCTTTGGCTTGTTATACTGAAACATTCTATGTTTTGACAGGGACCAACAACAAGATGTATTGAATTTAATGGGAGCCATGTATGCTTCTGTTATGTTTCTTGGTGGAACAAGCACTTCCGCTGTGCAGACTGTTGTGTCTGTAGAACGAACAGTTTTTTATCGCGAGAAAGCAGCAGGGATGTATTCAGCAATCCCTTATGCATTTGCTCAGGTGGCCATTGAGGTTTTTTATATAGGCATCCAAACTTTAATCTACAGTCTTCTGATTTACTCGATGATTGGATTTGAATGGTCTGCTGACAAGTTCTTCTGGTTCTACTTCTACATGTTCATGTGCTTTGTCTATTTCGTGTTATACGGGATGATGCTTGTAGCCCTCACACCAAACTATCAGATTGCAGCCATTACTATGTCATTCTTCCTAAATTTCTGGAACTTGTTCTCTGGCTTCATGATCCCTAGAACGGTACACAACATGTCCCTAAAACAGTAATCTATGACGCTTTTTAAATACATTACGTTTGCTAAACTAACATAATTAACCACAATTTGCAGCAAATACCAATATGGTGGAGGTGGTATTACTGGGGTTCACCAGTAGCATGGACGGTATACGGTCTGATCACATCTCAGCTTGGCCAAAACGAAAGGCTGGTTGTGATACCAGGCCAGGGTTCGGTCACGGTTAAGGAATTTATTAAAGATTTTCTAGGACATGAGTATGGCTTTCTCGGATACGTTGCTTTGGCTCATGTTGTTTGGGTTGTCCTTTTCGGCCTAGTTTTTGCCTATGGAATCAAGTTTCTAAACTTCCAACGACGATAGCTTTAGAGAGGAGGGTGTGGTGGCGCCATGGCTCCAGCCCACAAAAACCTCGCGCCAACAATACGGGTTCTGGCGCCAATGGCTCTCACGCCGACCAGATCAGCCAATGCCAACGAGTATTTTCAAAAAAAAATTATTTTTAATTCGAATGTTCTATAACGGTAGGAAAAGGCTACTAGCCGTTTTTGTTTTCCCACTTTTTTCAAATTTTTACCTCTTAAATATCATATAAATACCTCCTTATTCTACCATATTTTTCACGCTCCTTCACTATAATTCATAACACATTATTTTCTACTTCACACATTATTTTCTCACTAAAATAAATCCCAACCAACACAACCAATAATGGATAACCGGTATGCTCAACGACTCTCAAAACGAAAAAATGTAATCTCTTTTAATTTTAATGAAATCTATTTTAGTTAAATGCTCAATCAACTGGGCTAGCTTAGTTAGTCAATGTATCTTTAGGTATGTGAGTTCCTCACCAACCTAGAGGTTGTGGGTTCAGGCCTCGCCGGAGACATGTGTGAAATATATTGTGAGATATGTGGTATAGGTTGTGAAAAAAATTACCGTTCTAAAAATAATAGTTAAATAGTGTATTTCTTATTTTATATAAATGGAAAAAAAATCCCTCACGTCATCAAGGGAGCCAGTTTTTGGTGCCGTAAGAAATTTGGGTGATTTATAAAACTTTACATCATACTTGTATTAATTCAATTTCCTTTCATAGTTACCATATATAAACACTTGTTGATATGGTCACCATGAACAAAAGTTTAACTAAGAAAGCTATAATATTAATAAGCCAATAATACGTGTCAAATTGCAATTATGAATACTTTGTATTAGGGTGGAGGGTGTCTTAGTCGTTTTCTTTTTCTTTTTAACTTTACCTCAACTAGCATTTACCTTATTTCTTCTATTAATTTTTTTCTTATTTTTTATTATCTAAAAATAACCAAAACACATATTAATATCTCACGTTTGGCAAATTAGTTCATCTTTTACTCCGAACCTTTAAAGGAGCAAAATCATACCTTGAACATGACAAAATGATATTTCTACTACCTTATATTAATTAACTCAACAATTTTTTTTTTAAAAATCAATTTACCAAAGTATTTTGTAATAAATAGTTTATAGTAAAACTTTTAGCTAGGTAAATATATTTTTTTGAAAAATTTAATTATTTTTCATTTTTAAAAATTAATGTAGTAATTTGATTGATTATTTAGAATATAAAAAAGTATATATGTAGTATCTATTTTTAAAATACTTTAACACACTATTCTAAATATTTTTCAAATTATATTATCTAATATTGTTTCAAATAATTCTTAAATTGACTTATGAATTATAAAAGATTTTTTTATAATTTTCAATTTAACATATATTATGAAAAAAAAATAGTTAGATTGTCATTGTCCCAAAATAATTTGAGACTAACACTTATGTATATAATACAAATATCTATATATTATAAATAGTGCGGTAAATATTATTATTTTAAAAACATATTTATTCTTAATAACTAAATATATTATCATATTAATTAAAGAAAATGAAATTAATTAAATTCAAAAAAGTATGATTAACGATCCTAAATTTTACTACAAATCATTTATTTACATTATGCTTTAATAAATTGATTTTTTAGCATAAATTAAAAATAATAAATTATTGATGTAAATATTCCAAGTTTGAGGATTATTATGCACCCTTAAAATGCACCCTTAAAAGTTCAGGATACTAAATGATCCAATTGTCAAGTTCGAGGTACTAACATGTATTTTGGCTTTTAAAAATAACTTTAATACACACACAACCACCCACAACAACCAATAATATAAATTCTCTCCTCTTCTCTCTCAATTTTGTTTCGGGACTCATGTCCCGCATAAAATCTTTTTTGGGTTTTTGCCAAATGAGGGGTTTGGTCCTCCTACAAGAAAAGCAACAAAAAAGTGGTCCCGTAGTTTTCCCTCTCACACCTTGTACCCTTAGGCTACCCACATTAGTCATCGGAAAAAACTTTCTCTCACTGAATATATCAACGTCACATCAGCTTTCTCTCTCCAACATTTTACCCTCACTCCCTCTTACTTTTTACAAACATCAATGAAACTACCCTCACCAGTCAAACTACTTTTTTTAGTAAAAACTAAAACTTTTTTAAATCTATTTTATGGCTTGTTCTCTCCCCAAAGAAAATAAATGGGACGATTTGTGTTTTCTTATTGTAATTTGCATTTTTATTTGAATGTTGTATTTTTTTATTTTAATAAAATGTGTTTGTATTAAATTAAAATGAAAAAGCCGTTAATTTTTTTTGGTAAAAGGTATAAAAAAGTAAGATGGGCTTACAAATGTTAAAATTTAAAGGATACTCATAGATAATAAAATAGTAGTGAGATTTTTTTTATTATATACTTATAATGCTAGAGGGGCACACAATTGCATAATACCCGAAAGAAGTTTGGCTCACCTTCTTGAGTAACTTTTGACATGTGTGGTGTGTGAGTAGGGATGGGCACATTGGACCTCACGTGTTAATTTTGGGTAGTGTGACCCTCTCACTCAACCAGTGTGGATAGCCGTATAATCAAGGTTATAAATAGCGTGAGGCGTGACGTGGCGACATGATCAAGCCTCACGCCTTTACGAGCCATGACGAGTCATGGCGTTTTTAATGCGTGACCTAAAGCGGCACAAAATATAAAAATATTTATAAATTTATATATTTATATCATATTACAAATATATTGAGTTTACAAAATGATAGAATTGATAAAAGCACAATGGAAGGCTAATTGATTTTTCTTGATCATTCCTCTCTAATGTACAGGATATTTATAGATACAAATAGATAGGTTTGAGCCCAATGACCACAATACAGTTAACGATGACTAGACAGCTAATGATTATCCAATTAACCTACTAATCATTATCTAATCATCCAAAAATACGTGTTGACTAATACAGGCTAATACTCCCCCTCAGTGTGAGCGGGAGATCTTCGAACGTTCAGGCTGGAGCGAAACTCAATAAATAAAGCAGTGGGTTGGCCCTTAGTAAAAATATCTGCATACTGGAATCTTGAAGGGACATAAAGAACATGAACTTGTCCCGAAGCAACAAAGGCACGAACAAAATGAATGTCGATCTCAATGTGTTTCTTGCGTTGATGTTGTACTGGACTTGTAGACGTATAGACAGCACTAACATTGTCACAATAGACTAAGGTAGCAGTATATAGAGGAGTATTAAGCTCACATAGAAAATTACGGATCTAAGCAGTTTCAGTAACAACATTAGCAACACCTCGATATTCAGCTTCAGCACTAGAACAAGATAAGGTAACCTGACGTTTCGCAGACCGTGATAAAAGATTGTTGCCAAGAAACACACAATACCCAGATGTGGACCGACGAGTAACAGGGCAGCCAGCCCAATCAGCTACGCACTAAGATGAGTAGTAGATGATACATGAAGCTGCAGACCATAATCAAAAGTACTACGAACATAGCAAAGAATACGCTTCAAAGCAGTAAAGTGCGGATCACGAGGGTCATGCATATAAAGACAGACTTGCTGGACAGTATAAGATAAGTCTGGGCGCGTAAAGGTAAGATGTTGAAGAGCACCAGCAAGGCTGCGATATAAGATTGGGTAGCTGACAGGGTCACCATCCGAACCAAGCTTTGACTCTGTATCAACAGGGATCCGGAACGGGTTACAATTTTGCATATGAGCTCGCTCAAGAATTTCCTTTGTAATTTTTAATTGAGACAAAAACAAGCCAGATGCCGATCGCTGAGCAGAAATACCAAGAAAATAATTAAGTGAACCAAGATCCGTCATAGCGAACTCACTGTGGAGGGAAGCAATGATCCGCTATAAAAATGCTGAAGACGATGCCGTAAGAATAATATCATCCACATAAAGCAGCAAATAAGCAATGTCAAATCCTCGATGAAAGACAAATAAAGAGGAGTCAGTTTTAATATGCTGAAAACAGACTCGTGTACCATAACTAGCAAAGCGTTGAAACCAAGCACGCGGGGCTTGCTTAAGCCCATACAAAGATCGCTGCAGATGACATGTAACACCTCCAAAATGGGCTACAGCGGAATATGATGTTCTGGGGGTATTACTTCATAGATCAACAACACAAGTTATGAGAACGACCTCTAAAAGAGTCGTTTAAAAACTGATACATTGAATTTCATAAATGGTTCATTACAAAGCTCACAGGCTTAACTTGTTTAACTGGATAATGTAAGGATTTCACAACATAACAATATCCCAAAATGTAATGCACGTAAATCTTTATAATAATATGACTTCAAAAGACGACCACCCAATGTATCATTGACTTGCACCTTATTAACCTGAGAAAACATGTTTAAACTGTCAACAATAATGTTGGTGAATTTATAGGTTTATAAATTGAATGAAGCGGATAGCAAGATTTCCCTGTAATAAAGTAACAAATACAGTATCACAAAAATGTATTACGAAATGCACTAAGCTCATGACACTGAAGCTAAACAATGTATGTATATCAAATACACATGAATGATGGTGCCCAATGTAGATGTTCAACCCGTAACATCTATGATTCCAAATGGTATACATTCGTCGTTTCCGGCCAACCGGTAAACTAGCAAGTGCTACTTGCCCGAACGGGGATGTTAATCCCAAATAGATCTATTCATAACATTCGCGCTTACAATCCAGTAATTAACAGTTCATGATGATGGGCATAGTGGGTTATAGCTACTTAGGCAAACTCGTAATATTTGAAATAAAATGTACTTGCATCCATTTTGTAAAACAAACATGATCTCATCCCCGAGATTTGATAAATAATTGAAAAGTATAAGATGGGGACTATAAACTCACCTTGATGCAATAGCAAGATAATATCAAATAAGTGCAGGCACGGAAAACGATGCAACTCTATCCGCTACCTAAATGAATAATACGCATATTACTAATCATGTAATATACTAAAATGTATGCAATCTTCTCCTAAGTATTGTGCTTGAGTCGAAAAAATATTACTTGCTTAAAATGTGGTTGTTCATGAAAATTAGCCAAATGTATTAGGTCATAATCTCTTACAATCAAACATGTAAATTACGATATCGGATAATTTAGAAACTAGGTCGCGGGTACTTTTATAGTTAATTCAATAGACATTTGGTTTGGTCTCTAAACGTTTTAGACAATTTGACAAAGTTATAACAAAACGCATTTAAAAATTAAGTTTTCTTTATAAAATGTAGGGGACAAACACAAAAGTTTATAATCAAATCTTAGACTCGTTACTCAATGAAATTTCAAACAAAAGTGGTTTTGAACACTAGGCCAGGAGTACAACAATTCATATTTTATAAGTTTTGAAATTTGAAGTCATTATAATGACTAAAAACGAGGCCAAAGTAAGGGGTGTCGACCATTCAGCCAACAGTATTAACTTGGTCGAAAAACATGGCAGTAGTACTAACTTTAGGGTCCATTTTCGGGTTTGTTACTCTGTATTATGACAAACTAAAAGTACCTATATAAACTATGTCAGGTCTACTACAACTTATCTTTTGTAAGTTTTGTGATTCGAGGTCGATAGTGTGGTCAAAAATGATGCCGAAGATGGGGGTGTCGCGACTTTCCAACAGTTTTAACTGTTGACATATGGGACAGCAGTACTAACTTTAAGCTTAGTTTTCGGATTCGTTACGCAACCTTATGACAAACTGAAAATACATTTGTAAACTAGGCAAGAGGAACTACAATTCGCCTTTTAAAAGTTTCGTGGTTAGAGGTCGCTATGGTGATCAAAAATAAGGCTAAAGGGAGGGGGGTCGCGACTGCCAATAGTTTTAACTGTTGAGAGCACGACAGCAGTACTAACTTCCGTTTCAGTTTGCGAGCTCGTTTCTCAATGGTTTTTGATGATTCGAATTTCTAAATGGAGCTCACAATGTTGACTATAAAACGCCCCTAATTGATGACCTTATGTCAAAGTTTAAATGGGTCGAAACGAAGCCTAAAGTCAACCAAACCGACCAGTTTTTATACACATAAAATAACAATTTTGAGAATCCGTTTATCGTTTCGTTATAAGGTGTTAAAGGTTCAAATTTCGCGTGAGCACTACTCCTATACTATGTTAACGAGTGATAAATTCAGAATTTTCATTAGTCAAGTTTGTATACGGGTTTCTCAATGAGCCCGTATACATCAGTAAGCACTCAACATCTTTGTATATGGTTTTCATTATGCCTTTTCTACTTAGATTTTCTCAAGCACAACCCTATTGACATATAAATTGCATACATATAATGATGGGATTAAAAGAGTCGAACTTACCAAAGCTTGAAGGAAAACGTGGGTATGGACTTGAACCAACGAAAACCCTAGTTGTCTAAACCTTACTGATGCGACCCAATACCCAAATCAATTGTTCCACAACAATATTCACCCTGCTAATGCACTTATAACCCACGAAGACACTTAGCTTGCTTGAACTTCGACTAAGAAAGAAAACCAAAAAGGACGAATTTAGGGTTAGGGTTTCTAGGGTTTTTGGGGTTTTGTATGTAATGCTTGATAAATGCACAAAGGGGTGGGTTGATGTGTTGTATGTGAGTCGAAACAAGTATAGGAGAATAAGGAAAACCAAAGTGATGAGAGTATTATGATAACTAGATTGTATTGTTTCTGTGTTTTCAAAGAAGTATACCTGGTCTTTTATGCACAAATAAGAGGCAGACATAGTGTTCCCATGTAGAGTCACGTTTGAATGTTAATCCAATTAGGGCAAGGATTTCTTAGGTTTAAAACATGGTCAATGTACAGGGATTTAAAGGGGAATATTGTTGGAGGCGTGGAAGCAAAACCAAGAGAAAGAGTAGCCTAAATATCACGAGTGTGTGTGGGTTTCACAAAAAAAGTCACGGGCTTTATCCAAAGGTTATTAGGGTTAATGTTAAATGGGTTTTAGTATCTTTTTAAGCATCATACGGTTTGAGGGAAGTTGAAGAAGGGTAAACACGATTAGTTTGCTAAATTGTAGGATTACGTGGGTTTTTATCCTAGCTTTATTTAGTTTCCTAATGTATAAAAGTTAAAATTGTTGGTGTAGTTTATTTATTTATGGATTTTTACTTTGATAGAATTAAGTAAACGTGACTAAGTACTTTCTTGTCGTGAAAATAATTTAAACAATGAATATGAAGGGATCAAGTAAAGTCTTAATAAGTTTAGGTTACGTTTCTAGCTAAACGATGACTTTTTGTGCCCACGCGATTTAATTAATGCTGTTTAAATGGAAGTAATACGCAAAACCCAATAAATACAGGGAAAATGAAATAATTAGGATCGTAATATGACCTGAAAACACGGGGTGTTATAGTCTCCCCCTGTTAAATGAGTCTTGTCCTCAAGGCTTAAGACGCAGCACTTGACGATGGTGAGATCTTGGTGAAGAGATGTGGGTATTTCTGCTTGCATTGATCCTCTCATTCCCAGGTAAACTCAGGACCTCGTTTAATGTTCCATTTAACCTTAATGATGGGAATGCGACTCCTCTTTAATTGTTTGATTTCACGATCCATAACTTCCACTGGCTCTTCCACAAAGTGGAGCTTGTCATCAACACGTAGTTCTTCTAACGGAATCACAAGTGATTCATCAGACAGACAGTTCTTCAGATTTGACACGTGAAACGTGTTATGAACTCGGCTTAATTGTTGTGGTAGCTCAAGTTTATAGGCAACAGTTCGGTCCGCACGGGTTTATAATTTTGCATATGAGCTCAGCTCAGATTTCTTCCCTCTGCAAATTTGATTGAGAACAAAAACAACCAGATGCCGAATCGCTGAGCAGAAAAAACCAAGAAAATAAATGAGTGTACCAAGATCCTTCATAGCGAACTCATACGGAGGGAAGCAATGATCCGCTATAAAAATGCTGAAGATGATGCTTTAAGAATAATATCATCCACATAAATCATCAAGTAAGCAATGTCAGATCCTCAATGAAAGACAAATAAAGAAGTGTCAGTTTTATTATGCTAAAAACCAACTCGTGTAGCATAACTAGCAAAGTCCTAAAACCAAACACGCGGGGCTTGCTTAAACCCATACAAAGACCGCTGCAGATGACAAACATAATCAGGTTTGTTAGGATCCACAAACCCAGGAGGTTGATGCATATAAACAGTCTCAATAAGTGACCATGAAGAAAAGCATTCTTTACATCAAGCTGATGAATGGGCCAGTTACGAAAACAGCAAGACTCAAAAAAAGTAATGATGGTACAGCCGGTTTTTAACCAACCATACTAAATGTCTCATCACATCAATACCCCATTTTGGCTGCGTCCGTTTTGCAACAAGAACAGGCATTATACCTCTTAATGCGCCATGCTACATTAAATTTAAGTTGAAAAGCACATAGAACGAACCACATTAACGTTGGCTTGACGGTACAAGGATCCGCATGTTCTGTAGTAAATAACCAATTATATTATCTAACAAATGCTTCTTTCCCATGTTAGGGGTCACGAAAGAGCAAGACATGAGAGCGAGGAAGCGTAAAGTAGTGGTAACATGAAAATTCAACGTTCACCAAAGCGGTTTAAAAATGCCAGCTTTAGCGCGAGTGACCAATGGGATGGGTTATCATGGTTTGTGATGATACTATTTTATGGGAAATTTGAGTAAATGTCGTATCTACCGTTTGTGGAGCATGTATTGTATTTGTTCAAAGTTAGGAATTGTGTTAACAAATAGATGGATGGGTATCGGGTTGTGCAGGATTGTGTGAGCTATGAGATGGTGGGGGTATTTGGTTATGGTGGAATTTGTTGGAGTGGTTGTAGGATGGAGCGTAATTTAGTTTGTTTGGTTCATCTAATGTTTGGTACAAATGGTTTTTTTTTTTTTAAAAAAAACCGGTTAAAACCGGTTTAAATCGGTTTTTTAAAAAACGGCTAGTTTGACTTATATTTTGACCGGTTTTTTTAACCGGTTAAAACCGGTTTTTTTTTAAAAATTTATAAACGGCTAGTTTGACTTATATTTTGACCGGTTTTTTTAACCGGTTAAAACCGGTTTTTTTTTTATAAAACTATTGACGGGTATAAAAAATAAAAAAATTAAAAAATTAAAAAAAAATAAAAAAACCGGTTAAAACCGGTTTTTAAATAAAACCGGTTAAAACCGGTTATAAAACCGGTAAAAAACCGGTATGGGGAAAAACCCGATAACCGGTCTAACCGGTTCGGTTATATTTAACCGAACCGGTTAAAAAAAAACCGGTTTTTTAAAAAACCGGTTTCGGTTTTTCGACCGGTTTTTTAAAAAACCGGTTTTGAATTTGCATCTCTACGCAAGTGTATTATTATCAGACGTAGGAAAAAAAACATGAAAGCCCAAACTATGGGCCCAAGGAAACAGCCCACGGAAAAACGGCCCAGCCGAACGCTATTTTGTCGCCACCCTTCACGCAAATTAGTATATAGTTAAATACAAATATCTATATATTATAAATAGTGCGGTAAATATTATTATTTTAAAAACATATTTATTCTTAATAACTAAATATATTATCATATTAATTAAAGAAAATGAAATTAATTAAATTCAAAAAAAATATGATTAACCATCCTAAATTTTACTACAAATCATTTATTTACATTATGCTTTAATAAATTGATTTTTTTAGCATAAATTAAAAATAATAAATTATTGATGTAAATATTCCAAGTTTGAGGTATTATTATGCACCTTTAAAAGTTCAGGATACTAAATGATCCAGTGTGTCAAGTTCGAAGTACTAACATGTATTTTAGCTTTTAAAAATAACCTTAATACACACACAACCACCCACAACAACCAATAATATAAACTCTATCCTCTTCTCTCTCATTTTTGTTTCGGGACTCATGTCCCACATAAATCTTTTTTGGGTTTTTGCCAAATGAGGGGTTTGGTCCTCCTACAAGAAAAGCAACAAAAAAAGTGGTCCCGTGGTTTTCCCTCTCACACTTTCTACCCTTAGACTACCCACATTAGTCATCAGAAAAAGCTTTCCCTCACTGAATATATCAACGTCATATCAGCTTTCTCTCTCCGACATTTTACCCTCACCCCCTCTTACTTTTCACCAACATCAATGAAACCACCCTCACCAGTCAAACTACTTTTTTCAGTAAAAACTAAAACTTTTTTAAATCTATTTTATGGCTTTTTCTCTCCCACAAAGAAAATAAATGGGACGATTTGTGTTTTCTTATTGTAATTTGTATTTTTATTTGAATGTCATATTTTTTTATTTGAATAAAATGTGTTTGTATTAAATTAAAATGAAAAAGCCGTTAATTTTTTTGGTAAAAGGTATAAAAAAATAAGTTGTGTTTACAAATGTTAAAATTTAAAGGATATTTATAGATAATAAAATAGTAATGAGATTTTTTTATTATATACTTATAATGCTAGAGGGGCACACAATTGCATAATACCCGCAAAAGTTTGGCTCACCTTCTTGAGCAATTTTTGACGTGTGTGGCGTGTGAGTAGGGATGGGCACATTGGACCTCACGTGTTAATTTTGGGTAGTGTGACCCTCTCACTCAACCAATGTGGATAGCCATATAACCAAGGTTATAAATAGCGTGAGGCGTGGCGTGACGACACTATCAAGCCTCACGCCTTTACGAGCCATGACGAGTCATGGCGTTTTTAATGCGTGACTTAAAGCGGCACAAAATATAAAAATATTTATAAATTTATATATTTATATCATATTACAAATATATTGAGTTTACAAAATGATAGAATTGATAAAAGCACAATGGAAGGCTAATTGATTTTGCTTGATCATTCCTCTCCAATGTACAGGATATTTATAGATACAAATAGATAGGCTTGAGCCCAATGACCGCAATACAACTAACGATGACTAGACAGCTAATGATGATCTAATTAACCTACTAATCATTATCTAATCATCCAAAAATATGTGTTGACTAATACAGGTTAATACTCCCTCTCTGTGTGAGCGAGAGATCTTCGAACGTTCAGGCTGGAGCGAAACTCAATAAATAAAGTAGTGGATAGACCCTTAGTAAAAATATCTGCATACTGAAATCTTGAAGAGACATGAAGAACACGAACTTATCCCGAAGCAACAAAGTCACGAACAAAATAAATGTCGATCTCAATGTGTTTCGTGCGTTGATGTTGTACTGGACTTGCAGACATATAGACAACACTAACATTGTCACAATAGACTAAGATAGCAGTATATAGAGGAGTATGAAGCTCACATAGCAAATTACGGACCCAAGCAGTTTCAGCAACAACATTAGCAACACCTCGATATTCAGCTTCAACACTAGAACGAGACAAGGTAACCTGATGTTTCGCATACCATGATAAAAGATTGTCGCAAAAAAACACACAATACCCAGATGTGGATCGACGGGTAACAGGGCAGCCAGCCCAATCAGCTACATACTAAGATGAGTAGTAGATGATACATGAAGCTGCAGACCATAATCAAGAGTACCACGAACATAGCGAAGAATACGCTTCAAAGCAGTAAAGTGCAGATCACGAGGGTCATGCATATAAACACATACATGCTCGACAGCATAATATAAGTCTGGGCGCGTAAAGGTAAGATACTGAAGAGCACCAGCATGGTTGCGATATAAGGTTGAGTCGCTGACAGGGTCACCATTCCAACCAAGCTTGGACTCTGTATCAACAGGGGTCCGGCACGGGTTACAATTTTACATATGAGCTCGCTCAAGAATTTCCTCCGCAAATTTTGATTAAGACAAAAGCAAGCCAGATGCCGATCGCTGAGCAGAAATACCAAGAAAATAATTAAGTGAACCAAGATCCGTCATAGCGAACTCACTGTGTAGGGAAGCAATGATCCGCTGTAAAAATGCTGAAAACGATGTTGTAAGAATAATATCATCCACATAAAGCAGCAAATAACAAATGTCAGATCCTCGATGAAAGACAAATAAAGATGAGTCAGTTTTACTATGCTGAAAACCAACTCGTGTAGCACAACTAGCAAAGCGCTAAAACCAAGCACGCGGGGCTTGCTTAAGCCTATACAAAGATCGCTGCAGATGACAAACATAATTAGGTTTGTTAGGATCAACAAACCCAGGAGGTTGATGCATATAAACAATCTTAGATAAGTTACCATGAAGAAAAGCATTCTTTACATCAAGCTGATGAATGGGTCAGTCACGAGAAACTACAAGACTTAAAATAGTACGAATGGTAGCCGGTTTAACCACCGGACTAAATGTCTCATCACAATCAATACCCTGTTGTTGACTGCGTCCGTTTGCAACAAGACGAGCCTTATACTTGCTTAATGAGTCATCTTCATTAAATTTATGTTTGAAAAGCCACATAGAACGAACCACATTAACGTTAGCTGGACGGGGTATAAGAACTCACGTTCCGTTAGTAATTAAAGCATTATATTTATCTAACATAGCTTCTTTCCAGTTAGGGTCACGAAGAGCATGAACATGAGAGCGAGGAAGCGGTGAAGTAGTGGTAACATGACAATTCATGCGTTCAAGCGGTTTAAAAATGACAGCTTTAGCGCGAGTGACCATGGGATGGGTAGGCATGGTTTGTGATGAATTATTTATAGGAATTGGAGTATGGCTATCTACCGTTTGGGCATGTGATTGTGTTTGGGCCAAAGTTGGGATTGGTGTTGAGCTATGAGATGGATGGGTATCAGGTTGTGGTGGGAATGGCGTTGAGCTATGAGATGTAGGGGTATCCGG
>BQNB010039391.1:0-48093 GCA_026074375.1 Tanacetum coccineum | reverse complement strand
GAATGTATCTTCTTTTCCTTGATTTCATCTTTTTCCTAGTACCAAGTTTTCTCTTTCTGTTACTTTCTTCTTCTTTACTTTCCTCCTTGGCTTCTTCTTTACTCTCCTCCTTGATCACTTCACTTTTAGAGGAATCAATTCCTTTTTCATTCATCATTTTGATCAGTCTTTCATCTTCAGCAGACCCAATAGAAATAAAATCTTCATCCGACCTCTTAATCTTCTCATACAGAGCTTGTACTTCTTCAAACTTCTTGATTTTCAATTCAGCATGCTTAAAGTTTCCTACATGCTTCAAGTAGGTCATCATTTGATTTCTCAATTGATTCTTTGTAGGTGGTCTGTTCCTGATAGCTTCTGATCTTTGTTGAGCAAGGAATTTTCTTTGAGCAACAATTGTGTCATGAAGGAATTTTGCTCTTTCTTCTATTGTAAATTGCTCTCTTTCTTCTTGTTAGGATATCATTTCATCACCTCAAACACAAAAATAAGAAAAATAGATTTTAGAGAGAGAAAGTAAAAAGAAAGAAGAATGGTTACTTGTTCCACAAAAGAAAAATGAGAAGAAACACCCTCTCCACACTTGGAGAGGGCTTTAAATAGTTCCAAGAGAGGACTATGTGGACTATTCTAGCTTCTCAGCTTCAGGAATACCATCAGATTCACTTTTAGATTCATCTTCCTCTTCTATTTTCTTCTTCCCTTTGTCTTTTGGATCAATCTTTGGAAGTGGCTTTAATGTCAAAAGTGATTTTGTTGAAGTAGGCCTAGGTCTTTCAGTTTCTTCAGTATCCTTAAACTCTACACCTTTCTCCTTCTCTCTTGAAACTGCTTTGGCTTCACTTATGTTGAGAAGAACCTGAGCTATTGTTTCATCATCTCCAAATATTGTAAAAGTAGGTGGTTGAGTAGTTTGAGTAGCCCTTCCTTCTTCAGTATGCTCATCAGTACCTTTACTTTGCTCATCAGTACCTTTATTTTGATCATCAATACTATCTTTCTGGCTGTCGGTACTAACTTTGGATCCGTCAATACTAACTATTGGTCTGTCAGTA
The DNA here is from genome assembly GCA_026074375.1 of Tanacetum coccineum. NCBI lineage: Eukaryota > Viridiplantae > Streptophyta > Magnoliopsida > Asterales > Asteraceae > Tanacetum > Tanacetum coccineum. The sequence goes on along the minus strand of BQNB010039391.1, from coordinate 47,038 downwards.
CTAACTTTCTCCTTGTCAGTACTAACTTTTTGTTGAGCAGTACTAAGTACATCTTTAGCATTCTCCTTCTCTTCATTTACTTCATCTCTTGTCCTCCCCTCATCTTGAGCATCCTCAGTTTCCATATAATCCAATGAATCTTCAGGAATCTCATCAAATAGTAGATCTTTATGGACTGTAGGTTCACCTTTGGCAAACTTCCTCCCCTGTTTGGATACAGACTCTCTGTGTACCCATTGTTTCTTTGAGGATCTCTTTCTTGCTAATCTTTGCTTTAAGGAGACACTCTGCATCCATGCTTTGTGGTGTTTGACTACAGGTTTAGCTTGCTTCTTGAGCTTTTTAATCTGTGCCTTCAAGTGTTGTATTTCCTTGGCTTGATCTGAAACCTGTATACATAGACACTTTGGAGTGTCATTTCACCCTCATTCCCTGAAAGGGATTTATCACTAGATGAAAGACCTCCAAGATTCCCACCAGAACTTTTTGGAATAGAATCAGGCATGATAGTAGAAGGTGAAGGTCTAGGGGATGGGTCAGTCTGTGGCTCAAAAGGTGCTTCACTAGAGTGTGGAGGAGATGGGTCAGTCTGTGGCTCAAAAGGTGCTTCACTAGAGTGTGGAGGAGATGGTGTAGGTTGTGCTTCAGATGGTCTTTCTGAAGGGACACCCTCATCCTCAGTTGGTTGTACCAACATGGAAGCAAATAAAGGTGTGACATTCCCTGAAAAATGTTTACCCTTTTTAACCATGAAAGAAAAGACTTTACTTGTCAAAGCATTTACAGGAAAATGATCTAAAGGTACAGGTACATTAGCTAGCTGTTTATCTAAAAAGATGGAAACAAAACGTGGGTACATGACAAACTTCTTCTTTGCATCTAAATGTCTAAGCATACCATCAAAAATTAATTTAGAAAAATTATACTTCTGATTAGATGTTAAGCAAATGACAGCAGTGGCAATATTAGTAGGAATTTGATCCCAAGAGGTGCTTTTTGAACTAATACAATGATTCATTGTATGAAATAGAAACCTCCATTGGGGTGAAAACAAAGCTTTGTTAAATGTTAACACTGTTAAATCCCCCTCATACCCCATAAGCTGTATAGCATCAAAGATAGCCTGATTAGGTAGTGAGTCTATCCCATTAGCATCATCAAAAAGAAGATCACTTCTTATTGATGCCTCAGAGATAGACACAGGCTTGCCAGCTACTTTGGCAGTAATGTGCCTAACATTGTTGATTATTTTGGACTTAGCAGACGTCCAAAACTGTTCAACAAATGTAGTAGAAACAACTGGACTTACAGTGAGAGCATGATGAATGGAACTGCGCGTAAGAAAATCAATGATCTCATGAAACTCGGCATTCCCTTCAGTCTTCTCTAGATATGCGACCATATTGTGCTTAGGACATGATTCAAGAACAGCCATTGTATTTGAAAGAGTGATCGTCGTTGAGAGAGATATTAGGGCTTGTATAAACGAAAGTATTTGAGAGTGATTACGTAAGGTAACTGTGCAATTGAGATGGGTTTATATAGGTTTAGGAAACCTAATTTCAAGGAAACCGTTTCAATTTACACTTTGTACCCTTGGCGGTATTTTTCTTCAACGTCTCTATAGCGGTACAAACTTTGCCCAGCGGTACTAACTTTGCACTGTCGGTACTAACTGTTGCCAACCAAAGAATGAACAATGTAGGTAACAGGAGTGCTTCAGTACCATCAAAAACTCTTCTCAATGACTCTCTTCAATGACTCTCTAAATCCTATCAAACCTTTGGAAATGCATCACCTATGGTTTAACTTGTTTCTACATACAAACTCTTCTAAAAAGCTTATTGCCTCCCTTTAACCATTTTGCATCTTATGGATTTATCATACCATATTGTAATCAACACAAGACTGAAACCTGTAAATAAAATGCCTTGGTTAGTAGATCAGCTACATTGTCATCAGTGTGGATTTTAAGCACCTGAATTAGTTTCTTTTCATAAGCATCTCTTATGAAGTGGTGCCTAATAGCAATGTGCTTTGTTTTGGAATGATATACTGGATTCTTTACAATGCAAATTGTGCTTTCATTATCAATGTAGATCTTTGTGTTCATGTAGGTTGACCATAGTCTAACTTTGATTTTGAATCCACAAAAACTGCACACAACAGTTTTGCTAGCAGCAACATTTACTTCCAGTAGTAGAAGTAGCCAACATGGTCTGCTTTTTGCATTGTCCAAGAAATGAGTCTCTGCTAAGAATTAACAACCTCCTGTTGTGGATATCCTATCAAGTTTGCTCTAGCATATGTCACTATCTGAGTTAGGATCCAGGTCAAATGAATGGGACACTCTAGGATACAAAGGAACACAGTTTGGGTTTGCCCTTTAGATACCTAAAAATTCTCTTGACAACACTTAGATGGGAGGACTTTGAGTGACCTGAAAAACCTAGAGGCAAGCACAGACTGACTATAATCATTATTGTCAGGCCCTAGAAGCAGCGAGTACATTAAAGAGCCAATAATGGAACCTATAGAGATGGTCATCCACATCACTGGCTTCCCCATCCTTGACTTAAAGGCTTCTGAGTCTTAATTGGTGTACATAGCGTCTTAACATTTGCAAAGTCAAACATCTTAAGGTTTTCTGACAACATACTTATCTTACTAATAAAGATACCATTGCTTTTGTTTGACTTGTAATCCAAAGGATAAGAAAGTGAGATCTCCCATTGAACTCATACTGAATTGTTACTCTGCATTAATGCTTCAAACTAATTCACACCAGATTTCTTTGTAGATCCAATGCATGCTATCATCTTCCACATAGACTTGAACTAGTATGAATTTATGTTTGTCACTTCTTTATGAAAAGAGTTTTTGTCAATGGTTCCTCTTCTGTAGCCATTCTTTACATGATAGTAGATAAAGTAGCTTACCAAGCTCTGGGAAGCTTGATGTAGGCCCATAGAGAGCTTTTACAAACTTTGTAGACGTTTGAGGATATTAGGATCTTGAAACCTGGTGGTTGAGTCAAAATATACCTCATCATCCAATTTTGACATATAGGAATGGCACTTTTCACTTCATTTGATTAGACTTAAAACCCATGTATGGACGGCAAAGCAAAAAGATCCTTATGGCTTCAATCCTGGCACAGGAGCCCAAAACCTCATTATAGTCTATCCCTTCCTCTTGCCTATGTCCCTGGAGCAACTTGCCTTGCTTTATTTTGACCAACTAACTCTCTCTAATCTTTGCTTATTTCGAATAAACCCACTTATGTACTCGATTGCCTTTTCCCATAGGAAATCTAATAAGACCCAAAATTTCTGTATCTTAAAATGCAACAATTATTCTTGCGTAGTATCAACCCAACTTCATCTTCAAGTGCTTCTGAAATCTTCTTGGGTTCATTCTTGGGGATTGGGAAACAAGCAATAATTATGCTGGAAAGTCCTTTTGATTTATTTTCTTCTTTTGCTTTTTAATCATAGTAACAAAAGCATGGGCTCCAGAACTGTTATTCAATTTGCTTCTTGTTTGAACTGCTGAGGTTGGATCTCCTAGAATAAGTGCTGTAGGATGAGAGGAGTGAATCCTTGATGTGGGAATAGGTCTTACATTCACAACAGTTTCCTAGTTTCGTGAAGTCAGCACTGCTCCATCATCTTCATAAGATGAAGAGTATTTAAAAAAGATTCCATCAGTAGAATTTTGATAAATATCCTCAAGTGGAGGTATTTCTGGAATCATCTTCTTCAGGATTTTGTTTGATCAGAAAGAGATAGTCCCTCATGAGGACTGGCAGTACTAACTGGTATGCTAACAGTATTAACTAGGTTAGTACTGCTAGCTTTAGCTGGTGTGCTAATAGTACTAAAAATGTTAGTACTGCTAGTCTTAGCAGCTCCTTCTTGTATAACCAAGTTCTCAGTTTCTTGTTCAAACTTCTTCCTGGAGGAGCTTCACTTCCCTCATAGCTTCATTTTCTTGACTCTTATGTCTGTCACGCTTTCATCCATAAAGACTTGTTCTTCCTCTCTTGGACCTTCTCTCTTTTCATCTGTCTTTAAATCAGGAGTGATTATTGAAGAATAAGAAGGCCATATTGGCAGTATCAAAAGCAGTCTTGAGCAGATTCATCCTCTTTTTTAGAATCCCCTGCATCAATAATGTCTTCTGTACCCGCATTTTGGTTAGCTTCTTGTTGACCTTCATGTAGGTTAGCTTGATTCTCTAATCTAACAGGATGATAATTCATAGAATCAATTAAATAATCAAGATCAAAAAGCCAAGTTGGTCCTTTCCCTGCAACATTTGGTTTGTTCTCTAAGAAGGTGATGTGCAGGTTTTCTTTAACTCTTTTGGTTTCTAAATTGTATACTCTAAAAGCCTTGCTTTGTAGAGAATACCCAACTAAAAACCCCTCATCTGATTTTCCAGCAAACTTGCCGAGGTGGTCAATGGTATTCAAGATGGTTACATGGCACCCAAAAGGTCTTATATAACTTATAATTGGTATCTTACCAGTTAAAAGTTCATAAGGTGTCTTATTATGAGGCTTGGTCACTAATACCCTATTTAGAACATAACAAGCAGTACTAACTGCTTCAGCCCAAAAAGTGTTAGGTAAAAATGAATCTGCAAGCATGGTCCTAGCAGCCTCAATAAGGGTCATTGTAAAACCTAAAAATCTCAACAAGTGTAAAATTACCAAAATACCCCTAATGCAAGAAAAGTACATAAAAGCATGAATAAATTTTATTTAATTCTAGAAATTATAAAAAGACAACATATGACAATTATGAAATTTATGTAAGATTAAGATACCTCATATTGTATAAGAAAAATAATTAATACTTATGTATATATATACTTTTGCCGAATTAATTATATTTATTTAATTATACATTATAAATTAAATAAAATAAATTAGGATAATAACAAAATAAATTAGGATAATAACAAAATAAATTAGGTTTTGCTAATTTTTCCAGGTTCATTTAATGCTAATGATTGGGTAATAATTGTGTTTGTGATTGGGAAAAATCAAATTAGGGTTTTGTAGATTTATTAGTTAGCCGATTATGATTTTAAAGTATAAGGGGGTGATTTGTAATTTCTGAATACTTTGTGTCTGTTTTAATCATGTTATTACTATGTTTTATTAAATCTGTATAAAATGTTGGGGGTATAAGTGTCTTATGATTTTTTTTTGGATTAAAATGGTTAATTTATATAATAAGTTTTAGAAATTAATTTATTAAAAATAGAGGGACTGGAAAATGTAATTCTAAAAGTGGATGGTTTGGTTAGTTATTTAATGTATAAGTATGAATTTGTCATATTTGACATCTATAAGGACTTGTTTTGTAATTAGGGTTAATAAAGATATTGTTTAAATATTAATTAAACAAAAGGGGTAATATGTATAATTGTATAAATTAAGGATTTGACTTGAAAATACAGAAAATGGAAGGTATAATTGAAATAAATGTGAAACTTTGATATTTACACTTTTAACCTTGAAAATTGTTGATTTTGTATATTAAACCCTAAAATATGGAAAGTTGTCATATTTAACCCTAAACTTGTAAGGTTGACATGTTAAGTCCCTAAACTATTCAAAATACTTAATAGAATCTCAAATGATGAATATTACTAAAAATGGAAAGTTACTAAAAATGGAAAGTTACTAAAAATGGAAAGTTACTAAAAATGGAAAGTTACTAAAAATGGAAAGTTACTAAAAATGGAAAGTATAACTTAAATGAATGGTTTGTAATTCGAATTCATCATTTCTTTAGGTTCGGTCAAGAGGGAGTGATTTTGATTTCCTGTGGTGTTTTCTTTTGATAATTGCTTTGCTTCGAATAATGGTACAGTTTATTCCTGACTCTTAGCGGTTAAGGTTTCTCATGACATATTCCTCTCTATCTTTGATTACTTATGTGATTTGCTACATTTGCTCTGAGCCTTTTATCTTGGCTCTCTTATATGATCTGTTATTATGTTCTATTTGAACCCTGCTATGCTACCTTTGATATTTGAACCTTTGGCATTGAACCTTTGCTATGATCCCTTTGAAATGAACTTTGATATGACTTTGCTTTGAACCCTTCAGTTTGAGACCCGAGCCACTATTTGTTTCCTAGCCATGAAGGTAACATGGCCGTGTCATTGATGCACCTTTGCATGCACTTCATGTGTGGGTGAGTGTTTTCTCTCGCGTCCCCCATTTGTATTATATGCGCATTATGGAAGATTTATTATTCTTTAAGGGGCGTATGGATGCATCCTGATTTGTTTTGTATTTTTCGATGGTTATGACATATGATATATGTATATTTGGTGACTGATGTTTGGGTGCATTCCACGTCTTTCACAATTTTGGAGCTCGCGACTCCATGGTTACTATGATATGATTTGTTTGGGCTTGGTAATTGGACTTGATTTGACTTTCTGATTCATCTTACCTTACACTATGAATTGACTTCTGATTTGGTCTTACTTATGATTTGTATTACCTTTGATCATGTCTTGTGAATATCCTTTGCACCCTTGTATCGTATCCTTGATTTTACGATAATCTTTTGGTAGATATATATATATTGTTTCATTGGGCTTTGTTTAATAATATTTTCTCAGCCGCTCTTTCTTTTCATGCGGCAGGTATCTAAGCTAGGTAGATGGGGTTTGCTTTTAGGATATGAGTGCTGATGTGTGGACTTACCTAGAGGAATCTTAGTTTTGATATATGATTGTTACTTTTCGAGACCTTCGTTATTTTCAGTATTTCGTTTGGATATGTTTGTCTTTTAGAAACTTTTGTAACCCTTTAGTCATGTTGGATTATTTTCCTTTGGTTTTTATTTGAGACTCCGCTGTTTTTGCTTGTGTTATGATTATGTATGCCTTTGATGTCACACCATATTTGTAATACTTCTACCCTTTGTTGTCGGGGGCGTTACAATTTATGGTTTCAGAGCTTGCCGTTAATCATGACGAGGTCTTATGACCTTAGAGTTAGGCTAGACCTGTGAGGATTGGGTTAGACATTAGGTGCTTCTGCGTAACTCTCTTCCGTAACCTATCTTGTTTTCGTTTGCTAATGTTTTCTCCGAATCGTTCAGTATGTGACTACCCGTAGGAACTCGTGATGACGATTGTCCCTAATTTCGAGGCCATGAATATGTTAACTGCCCTATACAGTTTTGATGACTTATTCGTCCTGCGAATTTGCTCTATCATATGTTCAACTTTGATGTGATTCTTGGCATGGATTGGTTGGTTTCTCATCGAGCTACCATTGACTGCTATGCTAGGACTGTGATCTTTGGTAACGTTCGCCAACCTGAATTTGTTTATCATGGTTCCTCACCGCTTAAGTCCGTTAAGCTCATCTCTGCTATGAAATGCAACGTTACCTGATTTCTCATGGGTGCCAAGGTTTTCTGGCTTCTGTTATGGACACATCTTTGGAGAGTCCTAATATTGAAAATCTTTCTGTTGTTCGTGAATTCGCTGATGTTTTTCCCGTGAATCTTCCTGGACTTCCGCGGCTTTGAGAGATGAATTTGGCAATGATTTTATTCCCGTGCTGAAAAATCCTATCGCAAGGCCTCCGTATCGTATGGCATCCTGTTGAATTGAAGGAGTTAAAAGGAGCAGTTACAGGAGTGTTGTGAGAATGAGCTTTATTAGACCCAGTGTTTTTCGCTCCTGGGTTGCAACGTGGTTCTTATTTGTTAAGAGAAGGATGGGTGCATGCGCTTGTGTATTTGATTACCGCGAACTCAAAACGTATTACGATTCGTAACCGCTATTCCATCCTTCCGCGGAAGTCGACGATTTTGTTTTGACCTACTAGCAAGGGCACAAATATTTTTCTAAGATTGATCTTGGCGATCCTGGTTTTCACAGCTTCGTGGTGAGAGAGAAGGATATTTATAAGATGCTTTTCGTTAAGCGTTATGGCACTACGAGTTTTGGTTATGCCCTTGGTCTGACTAATGCTCCTGCCGTGTTTATGGGATTTGAATGAACGTTATTTTCCACGAGTACCTTGATAAGTTCGTTATTGTTTTTCATCGACGACATACTCGTTTTCGCCAAGTCTGAAGAGAGCCTTATGAGAGACAATCTAATGATTGTGTTGGAATGATTCATAGACTGGTATAAGTTGTTTGCGAAGTTTTCGAATTTTTTTTTCTTTCCTTTATTTATTGAGTGCGATGTCCTGGTTACAGCAAGTCGCTTTTCCTTGGTCATATTGTGTCTGCAGATGGCATCATTCTGGATCATCAAAGGTTAAGGCTATCTACAAATGGCCGAGACTACTTCGGTGACGGAGTGAGAAGTTTTCTGGGGCTTGCTGGCTATTACGACGTTGTTGTTGAGGGTTTCTTACCGATTAGCTTTACATCTTACCCAGCTTATGAGAAAGGGTAAGAAGTTTGTGGTGGAGATACGGTATGGAGCGTCAGGAGGAGTTTTTGAGGAATTTGAAACAGAGATTGGTGATTTATGAATCCGATATTGACTCTTCCTTAAGTTCACGTGCTGGTTTTCTGATTATACAGTGATGAATCGAAGAAGGTTTGGGTTGTGTTTGATGCAACATGGGAAGTGAATCGCCTACGCATTCAAGGCAGCTGAAGCCTTATGAAGTAAATTATCCAACCATGATCTGTCGTTAGCTACGTGGTTTTTGCATTGAAATTTGGAGGTACACTATCTGTCTGGGTGATGATTGTGATTATTTACAGATCATAAAGAGTCTCAATATATATTTTTACTCAGCCGAGTAGCTTAACATGAGACAGAGAGAGTTGGAACTTTCTGAAGATTTATGACACTATCATCCCAGTACCTTACGGGCAAGGCTAATGTGGTGGCCGACGCACTAGTCGAAAAATCTGGATGTTTGCTTGTTTTGATTCCATAATCTTCATGATTTAGAGTTTGGATGTTGGCTTATGTGTATGAGGTTCTGGTGGCTCTTGGGCGAGTTTGTGGATTGAGTCTACCTCATGCTACCAGTTCAAAGAAGCTCAAAGGGACGCGGTGAGTTGTGGGATATATTGTGCTGAATGTTGAATGACGGTAAGCCTACTGAGTTCAGTGTTGATGATGACGGTGTTGTGTGGTTTGAAGATAGGCTATGTGTTCTAATGAATCAGGCACTTCGCGAGAAGGTTATGACGGAAGCTCATAGTTCTCCATTTACTATTCATCCAGGTTCAACCAAGATGTACAAAGATTTTGAAACAGTACTTTTGGTGGAATTGGCATTGAAGCTAAGATGTTGGCATTCGTTTGTATCCAAATGTCTGATTGTCAGCAGGTCAAAATTGAACATCAGAGGGCTAGTGGTTTGTTACAGCCGTTGGAGATTCCTGTGTGGAAATGGGATGAGATTTCCATGGATTTCATTACTGGTTTGCCTACTACTCAGAAAAGACATGATGCGATTTGGGTGGTTGTTGCATCCGGCTATACCAAAAAAAAGTGGCTCAATTTCTTACCCATTCGGAAGAACTATGGTATTAGTAAGTTGGCGGAGATTTTTCGACAGGAAATCGTTAGACTGCATGGTACACCGACTTCTATTGTGTCCGACAGAGATCGAATTTACGTCTCGTTTTTGGAAAGGATTACAGAAAGTTTGGGGAACTCGTCTTAAGTTCAGTACATCATTTCATCCTCAAACCGATGGTCAGTCAGAGAGGACCATTCAGACTTTGGAAGATATGTTAAGGGCTTGTGCTTTGAAATGGACAGGTAGATGGGATGAATATTTGTGCTTGGTGGAGTTTGCCTACAATAATAGTGGCATGCTGTCCATGCTAGCATCAAGGCAATGCACCCTTTCGAGCTTTTGTATGGTAGAAAATGTCAAGCACCTATTTGCTGGGATGAAGTTGGTGAACATTTGATTGAAGGTCCGGAGCTCATCGAGATTACTAATGAGAAAGTGGCTGTTGCTAAGGAGAAATTGAAAGAGGCTAGATCGCGACAGAAGAGTTATGTTGATAAGCAAACATCGAACGTGGGACTTAAGAGTTTCAGGTTGGAGATGTATATTTATGAAGGTTTCGCCCATTTAGAGGATTTACGTTTTGGGATCAAGGGCAATGCTCAGTCTCGATTCATGGTCAGTTTAAGGATTTTTGGAACGTATATTAGAGAGGTTTCGTATCGTCTGGCGCTTCCTCCGCAGTTATCGCACGTTCCGATGTCTTTCCATGATATCCTCTTTTGAGGGGATACCATTATTCATCCATTGATGTCGCATCTTATCCTTTTGATCAGATTCAGCCTGATCATTCTTTGTCCCGTAGGAACCTGAATCATTTGGATCGGCAAGAGGAGGTCTGAGAAACAAAGTATTCCTTTTGTGAAATTCTTTGAAGAATTCACCCAGACGCGTGAGGCTTACCAGGAGACGAGGAGTCTATGCGAGCTAGTTATCCTAAATTTTTTTTTTTTCTTGTCTAGTTCGGTATGTTTTCGTTTCGTTCTCATTTCGTTTTCATTCCGGTTCATTTTAATTTTTGAGGACGAAAATTTTTTTAGAGGGGAAGAAGTTGTAAAACCTAAAATCTCAACAAATGTAAAATTACCAAAATACCCCTAATGCAAGAAAATTACATAAAAGGCAATGAATAAATTCATTTATTCTGAAATTTTAAAAATACAAACATATGATAATTATGAAATTTATGTAAGATTAAGACTACCTCATATTGTAAAACGAAAAAATAATTAATACTTATGTATTTAATACTTTTGTCGAATTTAATTATAGTTATTTATTGTATATCATACATATTAAATAAAATAAAATAGGATTAATACAAATAAATTGGGCAGTTTAAAAATCTGATTTGTTATTTGATATGCCCAAAAAATTCGGCCAAATACCTACTTATATTTTTTTTATCTTTTTATTTTGTTAAAACTAAAAACAAAAACACAACGGAAAAACCTAAAACAAAAGAGGCGGCTCCAAAAATATTTCCAGGGTTTGAGAAATTTTTCTAAGGGTTTCGGAGATCATGGAAGGTGGGAAAAAAATTAGTGGGAAGATCTCTGGGATTGCATTGGTTCGATCGTTGGTGGTAATTGTTTTTGGGTTCGATATACACAACCCGAATTTTTATAAATTCATCAAATCATCAAGGATCATCAAGGGTATTTTTGTATCTCAATTTTTATCTTTCTAATCCATAATACCTATAATAGGAAAAATACCATGGCCCTGTTTATTGATAGTTATGTATTATAACAAATTTAGAAACCCTAATTTCGAAATGAATATGAAATCGGCACAAATAATATTTGTACATTTGATTTTATATTTTTCTAAGGTTGTATATATCATATGTAACTCAGATAAATTGTTGGAAAAATTTAGGAGAGGTTCGAAAAATTGTTTGGGGTTTTTCTTGTTTGCCGAATTGCGAATTAAGGGGAAAAAGAAAGAAAAAGGTTTAAACAAATTAGGGTTAGGGTTTTGCTAATTTTTCCAGGTTCATTTAATGCTAATGATTGGGTAATAATTGTGTTTGTGATTGGGAAAAATCAAATTAGGGTTTTGTGGATTTATTTAGTTAGCCGATTGTGATTTTAAAGTATAAGGGGGTGATTTGTAATTTCTGAAACTATGAGGTCTGTTTTAAACATGTTATTATACTTATTATATTCTGTATAAAATAAGTTGGGGGGTATAAAGTGTCATGTTGATATTATTCTTGGATTAAAATGGTTAATTATATATAATAAGTAATTAGAAATTAATTAATTAAAATAGAGGGACTGAAATTGTAAATTCTGAAAAGTGGAAGGTTTGGTTAGTATTTAATGTATAAAGTATGAATTTGTCATATTTGAATCTATAAGGACTTGTTTTGTAATTATGGATAATTAAAGATATTGTTTAAATAATTAATAAACAAAAAGGGCTAAATATGTAAATTGTGTAAATTAAGGGTTTGACTTGTAAATACAGAAAATGGAAGGTATAATCTGAATAAAATGTGAAACTTTGATATTTACACTTTTAACCTTGAAAATTGTTGATTTTGTATATTAAACCCTAAAATATGGAAAGTTGTCATATTTAACCCTAAACTTGTAAGGTTGACATGTTAAGTCCCTAAACTATTCAAAATACTTAATAGAATCTCAAATGATGAATATTACTAATTTTGGAAACTTACTAAAAATGGAAAGTTACTAAAAATGGAAAGTTACTAAAAATGGAAAGTTACTAAAAATGGAAAGTTGCTAAAAATAGAAAGTATAACTTAATTGAATGGTTTGTAATTCGAATTCATCATTTCTTTAGGTTCGGTCAAGAGGGAGTGATTTTGATTTCCCTGTGGTGTTTTCTTTGATTATTGCTTTGCTTCGGAATAAGGTACAGATATTCTGACCTTATCGTTAAGGTTTCTCATGACATATTGTTGGAAACACGAAAAGTGTCGGTCACTTTCAAGTTGTAACAGGTCTTAGCTCGTAGTTAGTATAATGATTAGATTAGTAATCTAGTCCGGCCCAAGGCCCATGGGAGGCCCAACTAAGCCCATAGCCGGCCTCCATAGTAGTATATAAGTCCCTCTCCTAGTCTTGGAGAGGGTTGGTTGTTCCATTTTTCCATTAGTTCATTTATACAATTCATCCATTTTCCATCCAATCTCTCTCTAACATCACAACCCACATCTCACTCTTGTTCTTGGTTTGATCTTAAGATTACTAGTATTCTACAATTGGTATCAAGAGCCATGGAGTGATGTGTTTAGTTTTTGTGTTTGATTAGTGTTCAAAAACCTTTACAAAGAGCAAATTATTCAAATTTTTTGGCTTAAAAACCTTAAAGTTTTCATTTTTATTGTTCCGATAGGGTTAGTAATACTAGTTGTACAATAATTTTTGCTAAAAACCATTAAAATCGTGTTTTTTTTAGTTTTGAAAATTTAAGTTTCGTAACTGTTGGAACCGATCGAGTTATACCGAACAAGGAAAAACCGAGAGTAAGCCCGACGAGTCTACCGAACTAGCTTATTCTAGTTTGAGAATTCACGACACGAGTTCCTTACTGTGACATAGATTACGAACGTGTTCCATCCTAGTGACAATTTAATCTCCCGATGAGTTATTTCCTGTAAAACATTCCGAACAAGAAGGACGAATAGTAGGACCGGAACTAGGTGTTCTTTGACAAATCGAATAGTAATAACCGATACTAGAGGATACGAATGAGTTGGATGTCCGAAACGAAAAGTTGGAACCGACGAGTTGGTTCCCGAACTAGCTTGTTTTTGTCAACCGAACTAGTGAACATAAATTAAGTTTAAACTTAACAAACTCAATTTTTAAAATTATACGGTTATTTCTTTGACTTGTAAAATCCCGTGAAACATTCACTTGTTTTCCCGGTTTTGTCAAGAATTGTAAAATCCCGTGTGTTTCATTTTCAAAATACTCAAACAAACACGTAACCAAACACTATTTCTTTCTACACCGAATCGAGCAATTTGTAATCTTTTTGATACCACAATGACAACTCTTGCCGATAAATCACTTCTTTCTGGAGGAGATAACAAACTACCGTTGCTTTGAAAAAACACTCTGTATATTCTTGGAAAAGACAGATGGAACTTTATATGATGAATAGACCACATGGAAGGATGATTCTAGCATCTGTTGAAAAAGACACTTGTTTGGCCTTCAATCACTGAGGATGGAGTAACAAGGCTTAAGGAATATGTTGAACTGACTCTAGCTGAAGCCATTCAAGCAGATTGCGACATCAAAGCCTATAAAACTCAGTTCTTATAGGTCTACATACTGTAATTCTTATGCTCTTGTGGTCAAACATCGGGTGGCAAAAGATCTTTGGGAGAAGATTAAACTGCTAATGCAAGGAACGTCATTAACAAAACAAGAAGTGAGTGCAAGCTGTATGATGAATTTGATAAGTTCACTTACAAGAAAGGAGAGACGTTACATGAGTACTACTTGAGGTTCACTCTGTTACTCAACTGTATGAAACATTTACACGATGTCTTTGGAGCAGTTTGTTTCAAGTTAACACCAAGTCTTTAACTTCTTCCTGAGGAATGGAGCAAATTTGTTATGATGTTAAATTGGTTCAAAGACTTGCAACTACAATGATTGATCAGTTCATGCCACCTGCAACAACTGAACGACATGCAAATGAAGTTCGTTTTTGATGCTATGAAGCAACACCGATCCTTCTTGCTCTAGTTGCATTTCTACCAATTAACTCAGCCATCTTATCAATCTCTTCTACCACTCACCCACAGTCTCTAATCTCAACTCATCACGTTTCACTCATATCAGTCTTTTCAATTTGTACACCTTATCAAATCTCAACATTCAAAATCAACCAATCAACACCTCTTTCAACTTATTATCCAACAAATGAGTATCAATCCACCGTTTACCACAACGTTTATTCCTCACAACCATCAATCCTACAATTGGAATATGACTCCCACAAACACTATCAACAGCAACACCTGAATTTCCCAACCAAGACCACCATAAGTCTAGTTGTTCAGTGTTCCAGAAAGGGGATGATCTATTTGACGCAATTAATCCACATGATGTCATTCATAAAACTGCTGTTTGTCACATTGCCCAGTATCCTACTACAACAATCAGCTAAGGACTTCGTCAAACCCTCGTCAACATAAGCTTCCATCTTTATGGGAAACAGCGTCGATGTGACAACCTGTTAGGGGAGACAAACTACTTATGTGCTGGAACAACAAGAAAATACACACCGGTGCGTTGGTAGCAACACGAGGAAACTCGGATGTATTTGTGGTAATTGCAAAGGGAGGGTATATTCTGCCAAGCAGAGTACTAAGCCCAAGCGAAAAAAGGATCGAAAACATGGTTCAACGATAAAGTGTTGCTAGTTCATGCTCATGCAGGTATAGGTGGTTAAGCTTTAACAGAGGAAGAAGATTGCATTGTGTGGCAGATCCAGGACATCCTGACATTTCAAAACCTCATCAGACAGTCTCACCTCACAATGCTGCTTATCAAGTCGATGATCTGGATGCCTATGACTCTGATTGTGATGAACTCAACTCAGCCAAGATTGCTCTCATCGCCAATCTCTCAAGGAATGGCTCATATGCACTCACTGAGGTACTCAATCCAGATAATCTGAACTATGATTCATTTAATCAAAGTAAGCAGATAATGACATTTTCTGAACAGTCTAATGATATGAGTCAGTCAGAAACTAAAATAACTAGTGATAGCAATATCATTCCTTCACTTTTTCTCAGTACCCTGAGTTGAAGACAAAAGGAAATTCGTCCAGATTCCAAACTCTCTGCTCCACTAGATTGTCTGATATGTCTTTGTTTGAGCAATTAAAGTACCCACCTTCATAGTGACGCATTTGCACCACTTGTTATTAAAGCTTTGACTACCGGGGAGGCTTGACAGATATAAAGAAGAGGTTCAAAGAAATTGAAGAAATGCAACAATGTTTGAAAACAGTTTTTCAGGATTCAAAATGAACATGTCAGAGATTCGTACGTCTTAAGCAAAACTTTTCACGAACAAGTGCAAGAAAAAAGGATTGTTTAATAAACAATTTCTAAACTCAAAAATGATGTGAAAATAGAAATGGAAACAGTAAATTATGTGATAGGGAGACATTGCTTTGAAAAGTATAATTAAGCATACTTGCAACATCATTTTCAAAAGAGGCCAATCTGCGCAAACTGTTCGTATGCTGACTAACTCTAAAATTTGTTATGATCATTCCTCAAAATAAGCTATCGGTTTTGAAAAACCTTTCTGTCTGAAGAAAGCTCGGGAGTCAAAGCCAAAGCTGTATGACGGGAAATACCTTTTTTAAAATGGATACTATTGTAATTCCTGATTTTGATGATTAACATAGTGCTTAGTGAAGAGAGTCTTGTTCAAAAATGCTTTTGAAAGACAAGAGCCAAGTTTGAGTAACATAAAAAGTGAACACGAAACCCATCAATTAAGCCCATTCTTTAATATGATTATACAACCGCTTTTTCGCCAATTGATTTTATATAGTGAACATGCTATTGGAAAGCGGACTTTTGGTCCCAGCATTTAGGTCCCATCTCATTCTTCCACAACCGATCATGTTGAGGTTCTAATAGAACATTCCTAAAAGTAAGGTATAGTGAATACTTGCTTGAAAAGAGCTTAAACGCTATCTTACTGGCTTTTGTTCAGGTTGTCAAAGAAAGAAACCACTGCCACAGTATCACCTAGAGGGCACGTGGGGGTTTGAACATACTAAGGCTTGTTTTCGAGTTGAAATCATTCCGTTTATATAAAACTTAAAGATTTCTTCATTTAACTTCAACCAATACTTGGTTGAAGAACTGCCGATGTCCAAAGCCTTTTATCAAATGGACTAAGGCTTTGTCGAACAACATCGCTGGAGTCCGAACTTTTCGAAGTTAAAATGAAATCAAGTTTTGATGTTGAAATTGAACGACTCTTAGCACAAGCCCATTGATAATGATATTGTAAAGACTGTTGTGAATTTGTTTGTGAATTGCAAGTGGTGAACTAGTGACATGAATGTCAAAAAGTGTCTCGAACTCAAGACTGAGCTCACAATAAATGGATTTTGTTGATAAAGAAAACTTACAGACTAAAAACTTTTGCAAGAGTTTTACAACTCTAGAAAAAAATAGCATTCACTTTGGAAGCTGATTTCAACTTAATCAAGAAATTTTTCAACAAGGGAAAACAGTGTTTTAACATCAAAATGCTCCAAGTTTTTACTCAGTTGTTTGAATTAAGTGAATTGAGAGCTCTCAGGGTCTCAAGCGAAAGTCAAAGTCATTATCAAGTTGAAGAGCAAATTAAGTCCTTAAAGGAAATGTGAGGATATTACCAGTCCAAAATTGGACATGGATGAAATTGAGCTCTTACATGAAGTGGTAAATATAGAGGTGACAAAACTTGTTACTGAAAATGATTCATTTACAACAGACTTATACAACAACTTTATTACTCGATTAACCAGAAAGTGTTCAAATCAAAAGAACAGTGTGATGCGTTAATTCACAAGTCAATTTAAAAGTCTGGGGAGATTTCTGATTTAAATGCAAATCTTCATGGAACAGGTTTGGTCATAGCTGCCCTAAAAAATGAGCTTAAGGAACTTAAAGAAAAAGCGTTATGATAACGAGGACTTGTGACCCACTATGTTGATTCCAAAAGTGTTTAAGGATATATGGAACAATCACATCCCAAAATTGTTAATAAAAGGACTGCTCACTCCTCGTATATTAAGCATACCAGAAGAGCTTTGGTCCTTAGGGATATAGTCGACATGTAAGCGAATTAGCCTCAAGATTTTCTTTTAGAGTCTGCTTTAGGTTATTACCAAAAGTCATTCAGGATTTGCTTAACACTAAGTAGATCATGCCCTAGCATCTAGATCATGCCCTAGCATCAACAATTGTGGTCCTCAATTAATTGAGGTCATACCGAGGAAAAAGGACAAGCAAGTTAGGTTTGCCGAATCACTCACACCAACAGAAAACACAAAACCAGCCTCGACTTCAAACATAGTTTCTAACAAGCGTGTGTTGCATTCTACAGGAGTAAGACATTCTACTTGTGCTAGCGGATCACAGCCTTCAGGCAATACCAAGAATGATAGGATTCCGCAACCACCAAGTAGTAATTTGAAGAATAAAGTAGAAGCTCACCATAGGAATGTTAAAACTAGTTTGAATAAAAAGAATGGTGCTGTTAATGTTAAGGGATCTGCGGTTGTGCAGAATCTCAAGAAACAAGATAATTCTGATTCTATCTGTGTTAACAGTAATGATTGCATGTCATCTGATAACTTGTGTGTTTCTAATGCTGTGAATGTTGTGAAATCTCGTGCTAAATCTAAAAAGCATACATCTAAGAAAGATAGTTGGAAACCAACAGGAAAGGTGTTCACTCAGATAGGATATATTTGGAGACCTACCGGTCGGACCTTCACTATAGTAGGAAATGCGTGCCCTTTAACTAGGATTACCACTACTAATGAAGTGCCTTCTAGGAAACCAATAGTTCTAGACTCTGAATCACCCAAACCTGTGGTGAAATTGGTATACTCACGGAAACCTAGGAATAATACAAATGCTGAGTCTGTTAGCAAAACTAAGGTTTTAAAACCAATGTCTGCTAACAAACAGGAACCCAGTAAATCCTGGGGATCCACAAAAACCAATATTCCATCTACTTCTCTGAATGAATGCAGGTCGTCCAAATCGTCCTCTGGTACTTGGATTCCGGTTGCTCGAAGCACATGACCGGAGATCGCTCTCAGCTCACCAATTTCGTCAGTAAATTTTTGGGTACAGTTAAATTCGGAAACGACCAAGTTGCAAAGATAATGGGTTTTGGAGACTATCAGATTGGAAATGTTACTATCTCAAGGGTTTATTACGTTGAAGGACTTGGGCATAATCTATTTTCTGTGGGACAATTCTGTGATTCAAATCTTGAAGTGGCTTTTCGTCAACACACGTGCTTCATTCGCAATCTAGAAGGTGTTGACTTACTGACGGGATCTCGAGGGGATAACCTTTATACTCTCTCTCTAGGGAATATGATGGCATCCTCTCCCATTTGTCTATTGTCAAAGGCGTCTAAAACCAAGTCTTGGTTATGGCATCGTCGTCTTTCTCATTTGAACTTTGGTTCTATAAATTCTCTTGTCAAGACAAGAGCTTGACCGAGGTCTCCTAAGCTCAAGTTGAAAAGGATCACATATGTTCTGCTGTGCAATTAGGCAAAGAGTTCAAAGAAACCCACAAACCCAAATCTGAGGACACACTCAAGAAAAACTCTATCGCTGCATATGGATCTATATGGGCTAATATGTGTCACTAGTGTCAATGAAAGAAGTAATATCCTCGTTATAGTGTCCGACGACTACTCTCGATTTACATGGGTAAAATGTTTGCGATCAAAAGATGAGGCTCTAGCTTTTATTATCAATTTTTTGAAGATGATCCAAGTACGGCTTAAGGAAACCGTTCGTCGCATCAGAACAGATAATTGGAACTAAGCTTTTTTATCAACATTGCGTGAATATTAATGAGCAGGTAGGCATCTCACATGAACATCATTTTTGCACGCTCTCCGACAGCAAAACGGAGTTGTTGAAAACGAAAACGACACCTAATTGAAGCAGCCCGTACTATGTTAATTTATGCAAAAGCTCCTTTATTTCTATGGGCCGAAGCGGTTGCCACAGCCTGTTATACCCAAAATCGTTCCATGATACGTCGTCGTCACGATAAAACACCATACGAGCTTTTACACGACAAACCTCCCGATCTATCGTATCTACATGTGTTTGGTGCACTTTGCTACCCAACGAATGATAGTGAGAATTTGGGCAAGTTACAACCAAAGGCTGATATTGGTATTTTCATTGGATATGCACCCACGAAGAAAGCATTCCGGATTTACAACAGACGTACCAGACGAATAATTGAAACCATTCATGTTGATTTTGATGAGCTGACCGCGATGGCTTCTGAACACAGCTGTTCAGGACCCGCACTTCATGAAATGACTCCTGTATCGATCAGTTCAGGACTCGTGCCAAACCCTTCTTCTTCAACACCATTTGTACCACCTTCGAGATCTGACTGGGATTTGTTGTTTCAACCAATGTTTGATGAGTCACTTAATTCCCCACCTTATGTTGATTTACAAGCACCAGAAGTCATTGCTCCTATTCATGAAGTAGTTGCACATGAACATGCTGTATCAACTGGCTCACCTTCCTCAACTACAGTTGATCAAGATGCACCATCTCCAAGTAACTCTCCTACAACACAAGAAACTCAAACTCCTATTCTTTCTCATGATGTTGAAGAAGATAATCATGATATTGAAGTCGCACATATGGGTAATGATCCATACTTTGGCATTCCAATTCCAGAAGTTACTTCTGATCAATCCTCATCATCAGATGTTATTCATACAATTGTGCCTCCCGATCACCAAGTTTCTGAACACAATAGCAAATGGACTAAGGATCACCCACTTGAGAATATAATCGGTGCTCTCGACAGACCAGTTTCCACACGACTACAACTCCATGAACAAGCCTTATTCTGCTACTATGATGCCTTTCTCACATCAGTCGAACCTAAGAACTACAAAGACGCTTTAACTCAAGCATGTTGGATTGAAGCTATGCAAGAGGAACTTCATGAATTTGAACGTCTGGAAGTTTGGGAACTTGTTCCTCCTCCTGACAAAGCATTTGTCATCTCTCTTAAGTGGATCTATAAGGTTAAGCTTGATGAGTTAGGAGGTATTCTAAAAAACAAGGCTCGGTTGGTCGCTCGTGGTTATCGCCAAGAAGAGGGAATCGATTTTGAAGAGTCATTCGCTCCAGTGCAAGATTAGAGGCGAAACGAAATTTTTCTAGCGTTTTGCTGCTCATAATGACATGGCCATCTATCAAATGATTGAAGACTACTAACGTTTCTTGAATGTAATCTTGCGAGAAGAGGTTTATTCCAGCCAACCGACGGATTTGTGATCCAGACAAACCTAACAACGTCTACAAGCTTAAGAAAGCCTCTTTATGGGTAGAAACAAATCTCTCCACGTGCGTGGTATGATATGTTGTCTTCATTCCTGATATCCAATGACTTCTCAAAAGGCTCAGTGGATCCTACTCTGTTCATCCGTAGAGAAGGCAAGGAACTTCTACTGGTACAAATCTATGTCGATGATATTATCTTTGCTGCATCTACTCCTGAACTTTGTGATCTATTCGCTAAAATAATGTGTTCAAAATTCAAGATGTCGATGATGGGTAAAATCTCATTTTTCTTAAGACTACAGATTTCTCAAAGTCCCAAAGCAAACTTCATAAACCCAATCTAAAATATGCTAATGAATCACTAAAGAAATATGGCTAAGAATCTTGTGACCCAGTGGATACTCACATCGGTGGAGAAAGTCCAAACTGGATGAGGAATAAAGGAAGGAAAGTTGTAGATCCATCACACTATCCGTGGTATGATGGCCCCTCCTTTATCTTACAGCCAGTAGACCTGACCTACAATTTGCTATATGCATGTGTGCCCGGTATCAGGCTCGGCCTACCGAAAAGCACCTAAATGCGGTAAAAAGGATCTTTCGGTATCT
Source organism: Tanacetum coccineum (assembly GCA_026074375.1). NCBI lineage: Eukaryota > Viridiplantae > Streptophyta > Magnoliopsida > Asterales > Asteraceae > Tanacetum > Tanacetum coccineum. Next base: position 25,804 of record BQNB010039391.1, on the reverse strand, counting down.
CAAAGGAACCGTACATCGGGGTCTTTGGTATCCGAAGGATTCTTCCTTTGCACTAACAGCATTTGCAGATGCGGATCATGCTGGTTGTCAAGATACACGCCGTAGCACATCTGGCAGTATACAACTTTTGGTGATAGGACTTGTAAGCTGGTCCGTCTAAAAAGGCAGAAAAGTGCAACGATAGCCAGTACGGAAGCTGAATATAATTTTGCCATTGTCCGGATGTGTTGTGCTCAAGTCCTTTGGATGAGATCACAACTTACCGACTATGGCCTTGGATTCAATAAAATTCCAATGTACTGTGATAACAAAAGCGCTATTGCCTTATGCTGCAACAACGTTCAACATTCCAGATTCCCCCCCCCCAAGCATATAACATCAGTTTCACTTCATCATGGAGCATGTTGAGAATGGTGTATCGAAACTGTACTTTTTTATCAATATAGAATATCATTGTGCGGACTCATCTTCACTAAAGCTCTTGGCCGAGAAAGAATTGAATTTCTTATCAACAAGCTGGGAATGCGGAGTTTTACGCCGGAGACTCTGAAACAATTGGCAGATGAAGTTTGATGAATAGTGGTGTTACCCTATCAAATGATTTATCCTCATAATAAGTAATACTGAAAATCATAAAACACACAAAGATTTTTTTTTTTTATTTTTTTTTTTATAAAATTTTAGAAAAACAAAAGAGAAAAATATAAAATCAGAAAAAACCAAAAATATTTTCTTTTTATATAAATTTTTCAAAAACAAAATACAAAATTAAAAAAATGAGAAAAATACAAAAAAGAAGTTTTCAAATGGCAAGTCTTCTGAAAATCGAAAACATTTACGGTCTTAGAAATTTCATTTAACAATGATACGAGCCTGTAAATAAAGTTCGAGCAGAAGTTTCTAATGTTTTCAAAACATGCCATATGGCTTGCTATTATTTCAGATAGTAACCCGTTTTTCACCTTGAGGAAAACATGTCGTCTAAAAGACAGTCGTTCCTAACAACGGGAATTTTTTCTCGGGCATGGTCTACTCTATGACCATGCAAAGGCTTGTGATTACTTTGCATCACAACCCGTGCTTCATATATTTCCATGAGTGTACGTGTCAATGCGCTTATGTGTTAAAATAAGAGAAATCTTATTTTTATTGGTAAAAAGTTGTCTTCATAATGAATCAGTGTTTTCAGTAATCACAAAAAGATTTTTAAAAGACAATTCGACCACTCAAACAATGACAACAACTCTTTAAATAGAAAATGGGTCTTTATTTGAGGGGGAGAAATCGTCATCAAAATCTCGTCATGATAACATGAGCTTTTAAAGGGAAAAGGGTTTAAACAATAACGGAATATCTCTTGGTTTGTAAGTTAATTAAGTTTATTAAGCTTGCTTGTGCCTTATGTGTTATTTGTTTTATTCCATTAGGGTGATAGTTTTGCTAAATTATGTCTAATAGGTATGAGAGTTTTTTAAAAACACTAGGACCATATGTGCTATGTGTTTAAACTTAATATAACATATAAAACTTAATAGCAAAATTATAAAAGTTAATGTAAAATCATAAGGGGCCAAAAGTGTTAAAAACAAAATTGTTTATATCAAGCCCCAACAACCCCCCATCCCTGCCACTTGTTCATACACAGACACACACACACACACACACACACACACACACACACACACACACACACACACACACACACACACACACACACACACACACACACACACACACACACGCACACACACTCAACCGCACACTTCAATCATTCTCATCAAGAATTACTCAAATTTAAGGTATTATTGTTACATTATTTCTCACACTCCATGAACACACATCTCATTTTCGAATTATTGCATTTTAATGAGAGTTAGATCTTGATAAACCCTAAAAACAAAAATTAGGGTTATCCAAATCAAAGGCTTCAAGTAAAATCCTAAATTGAATGAGGGTTTAGATTAAGATGGAGTGTAGAAACATCATGTTTAAAGAGTTTTGTTGATTGATTGTGGTTTTAAGTTAGATTATACAGGAGCTGGACCAGGGTTGTTTGATTCCAGTGGCTCGAAAAATATAGGTTTATGATAATTAATGTATTAAAGTTATGGGTTTTGATGGGGATTGCAATAACATGCTTAGTTGTTTCAGCTAGAATTATGTTGCGCTTATTAAATCATAACATATTAGTCTATTTACATTTCTTGGTCATAGTTTCATGTTGCTCCGTATAATTCATATTCCAATCAATTTTAACCTAACTGTGTTATATGTTTAAATGAGCTTGTGTTGATAATATCATATGGAAAAACCTTGCTTGAAAATTGGTTAAAAGTTGAAATCGATCGAACCAAATTTTAACATGAACCGAACCAGTTCAAGTTTCCCATGAACCGAACGAGTAAAATGGGCCGAACGAATGAATATTATATGAAAAACCCGAAACGAGTCTATATCAGTATGAGCCGAACGATTAAATTTTAAGTGTGAACCGATCGAGTGTTAAGTGGTATGGACCGAACAAGTTTAAAAAATAATAAAAAATAAAATAAAATATGGGCCGAACGAGAAAATTTTGCTATGGACCGTACGAGTGAGGACCGAACGAGCGACTGTTAGTAAGGACCGAACGAGCAACTCATAGTAAGGACCGAACGAGTGAATCCTTGTAAGGACCGAACGAGAGAAAGAAAGTGAGAACCGAACGAGAGGCATTTAGTGAGGACCGAACTAGCATCTTGTAGTAGGGACCGAACCACTGTATGAGTATATGGACCGAACGAGGGCTTGTTTAAATGGACCGAACGAGTGTCATTAAGTGAAAACCAATCAAGGTGTTTCTTTGAGGACCGAACGAGTGAAGTTATCAACACTTAACCAATTTTTTGACATAACACACTTAAGATCAGATTTTTTCTAACTAAGATTAAATTCAACAAATCTCTTAGTTTAAAATAGACAGTAAAAGCTTGACAAAACCAAGGTTAACTACATTCAACTTAATTGTTAGGATAGGTGCCTTTGTCTTATACGCTATTAGTCTATCTAAGTAGATTGATCTTCAAAAGTGCTAAAAGTCATAAAGGTTCTCATGAATGAATGATTGTGTCTTCTTATAAACTGCACTCACTCTTTCTTAAACAGACTCATGGAAATCTCAATAGCGGATCAGATTGCTTTGGATGATGCATTGGTGGCTCCTGTTGACCGACTTATGATTAGTAAATGTAATCTTCGCTTAAGCTCGGATGTCACATCAAAGGAAGCAACTCTTCATGTGGTCTACGATGTGTTAAAGCTCACTCCTTTCTACAAGGCATTCCAAGTCACTGCTGATGCTCCAGAGATCTATATGCAAGAATTCTGGGCCTCTGCTTATGTTCATAACCGATCTGTCAGATTCAAAATGAATAACAAAAAGCACATTATCGGTCTTGATCAATTCAGAGACATTCTTCAAATTTGCCCTAAAGTCGGTAATAAGAAGTTTGAAGAACCACCTCTTGAGAAGGAGATTCTCGCCTTTCTAGCTAGTCTTGGTCATTCTGGAGATATAAGGAAGATCACTGACGTTAATGTCAATAAACTGCATCAACCCTGGAGATCATTTGCTGCTATCATCAACAAATGTCTCAGTGGTAAACCATCCTACGACAGTCTTCGTCTTTCTCAAGCTCAAATCTTATGGGGAATGTACAATAACAAGAAGGTTGATTATGCATATCTTCTGTGGGAGGACTTCATTTACCAGATTGAGAACAAAAATACGAAGAAGGGCAATGCGATGTACTATCCTCGTTTCACCAAGTTAGTCGTCAACTTTGTCATGGATAAAGACCCTTCAATTCCTCGAAGAAACAAGGTAAATTGGCATTATGCCAGAGATGACCCAATGTTCACAACAATCAATGTCATCTCAAGGAATGAAGACACTCAGTTGTACGGGACTATCTTGCCAGTAGCATTAACCAACGAGGACATCCGCAACTCTGAATCATACAAAGAGTATTATGCTATTGCTTCAGGAAAGATTCCTCCAAAGACTAAAGGAAGTAAGAAGAAAGCTGATACTGATGCAATCACTAAGCAGAAGCCTCCCACAGTCCCCAAAGAAAAGAAAGAAAAGAAGTCTGGAAAAGGAAAGCAAAAGGCTAAAGAGTTAGAGACTATCTCTGAGGCAAATTTGACAGAGGCTGAGCAACTCAAGATACTCACAAAGAGGAGTCGTAAAGAGACTCACATCTCTCAAGCCAGCGGGTCTGGTGCAGATGAAGGAACTGGTATTACACCAGGGGTTCCCGATGCACCTGATTATGACTCAGATGATGATATCTCCTGGAAATCAAGTGACGATGATCAAGATGATGAGAAAGCTCAAGATGATGAAGATGAAGATAAAAATGACGATAATGAGACTACACAGGATGATGAAGATGATGATGTACATGAAGATGATGAGAACGCTCAAAATGATGATGATGAAGCACAGACTGAATCAGAAGATGATGGTGATGATTTCATCCATCCAAAGCTCACAACTCATGATGATGAAATAATACATGAAGAGGAAACTGATGAAGATGATACCTTCGATCCTATAGTTCACACACCCTCTCGTATTTCCTCATCAGATGACGAAGACAGTGACAATGAAGTTGAAGGGATGGATGTTGAAGGAGCAAAGTCGGATGAAGATGCTACATATGTAGAGGACCAAGGCAATGAGGCGGTCGAAGATACCAATGCCAATCTTGAAGGAAGAGATGATGTAATGACGGATGTTATATTGCCCCAGGTTCAAACAACCCAGGAAATTGAAGACACTCATGTGACCCTAACTCCGGTAAATCCTGATGGTCAACAACAGAGCTCTTCTGTATCATCTGGCTTCGTCTCCAATATGCTGAATCCAAATCAAGATACCGGTGTTGATGCTATATTTTTTGAAACAACATGCTGAAGCCACCTCTCTAACTGATACTCCTATAACTACCATTGTGGAGCCATCCTTCTCTGCACCAAACCATCATCTCCAAACACCAACATCCTTAGTCATTCAATTACAACAACCACCAATCCTAACACCGGCTACTACTCTAAGCTCCTCACTTCAGAATCTTCCTAACTTTGCTTCATTATTTGGCTTTGATTACAGACTCAATCAGACAAACAAATCAATATGCTGAAGCACTCTCCTCCATTCCTGGCATCGTTGACCAATATCTGGCAAATAAAATGCAGGAAGCAGTAGACGTCGCAGTCCAACTAAAGTATGACAGAATTCGAGAAGCGTCTAATACTGAAAATCAACAATTCCTTGATTCAATCGATGAAGGAATGAAAAAAATAATCAAGGAACAAGTCAAGAAAGAAGTCTCCAAAATTACTCCAAAAATTGAGAAGTTAGTAAACGATCAACTCGAGTCTGAGGTTCTGGTACGGTCATCAAAGGAAGCCAAGTCGTCTCATGCTGTAGCAGCCAATCTTTCAGAACTAGAGCTGAAAAAGATCTTAATTGACAAGATGGAAGCTAACAACTCTATCAACAGGTCAGACATTCAAAGGGCTGTTAAAGGATTGTGATACGTATGAGCCGACAAAATTCTTGTTAGATCATTGGCGTAGGTCAAATAAAAAGACCTCGAGACGGAGCAGATGATGATCAAGAACCCTCGCTGAATGGACCGGGGGTCAACAAAGAAGAAGGTAAAAAAGAGACCGTTCTACCTGTTGCTCAAGAGAAACAACACCACGACAGCGGAAAGGATACTCCTAAGGTTCTAGACCAACAAGCAATTGCTAGCAGTCTGTCCTGTAGAGGAAATATGCAAAACTACCAATGTCATTGTGAAGCACCTGCACACCAGGAGTTTGAACAGGTGTCCACGATGAACAAGAAGAAGAGGTCCTCAACCATATTCCTGATGGTTTTAACAACCTACACGGGATACCTTCTTCTGATCATGCATGGAAATAAGTCTGTTCCTGCCGGTCATGAATCTGTCCAACCTTGGCTAAGCAATCTGGCACGAAGACAAGACCCTCGAGAGTCATTCGATGAACTAACCGATACTACATTTGACTTCTCCGCTTTTGTGATGAACCGGCTAAATGTTAAAACACTAACACCTGAATGTTAGCAGGTCCAAACATTTGAGCTGCTGAAAGGAACATGCAAAGTTTGACTGAACTATGAATTACTTTTTTGAAAGAAGTATACAAAGCCACAATGAAAAAATTAGATGGATCAACCCGAAGGCGCAATATCCTCATTGATTGCTACAGCCATACGTTGGTTCAAAATGCTCAAGGGTCGTCATGTCATTCCATTTCATCACTTCATCAATATGACTCGGAGGTACCTGTGGTGTGAGTCAAGCGCAGAGTACTCTTCGTCAGTTACGAAGGACGCATGGCTGCAGATTATGGGCATATCAAATGGATAAAAGGACTTAGTGCCAATCAATGTGGAGTCAAATGATAGTCATAATACGACCAAATTCGCCACTCTGAGGAATATCAAATTGGGGTAAAAAGCGAGACAGTATCTATGCATTTGCGACCAATGGGAATAGCTCGTGAAGTTATCAAAAAGACGAATTATTGCTGTCACAAAGGTAGTAATAGTCGAATGGCAAACTACAAGATCTTGATGGATTACTGTACGAAGGGATTGACAACGTTCTTTTTAGTTCAAAGAGGGACTTCCATAGACTAGGATCCAAGACATTGAAGATATGCTGCTTCTTCTCGTGCAGGAAAATGTGACCAAATCTCAAGTGAAGAACGTTATTGCATTTAATGTCTCCTTAAGGAATGTTTACAAGAATTGTTGTCATCCAGAGGCGTGTTAGAGATCTTCAATGGGTGTTGGAAAGCTCATCAAAGAATATCAAACCTCACAAAGCCTGACACGTCACATGATCCAATCTGAGAGACGAGACGCTTATACACATACTCCGAATCTAGAGGATCCGTCTACGAGAACAAAGGACAAGAAGAACAGGTTGATGCGCATTGACGAACTTACACAAGTTCAAGCTGATGGTACTCTCGATGATGTTCGGAATGTCTAAATGATCGCACAAGGAATTTAGATGGAGTATCAGCCACAGACTTTTTTGAGCCACGTGACAAAAGCGAATGCATGAGCTATGATTCAGGCAATTGACAATGGGCTAAAGAAGAAGGAGGATAATGAGGAGTTTGGAGAGATTTGTTGGTGGAAGACCATATGGGGGTGACTTACGACTACTACAACGGACCATATGATTTATCATATGTTGTCTTCATCTTAAAAAGGTCAATCCTCGTAAATAATTCTATCTTGTGAATATGTTAATTACTAGTGTAGATTTTTTGGTTAAAATAAGATTTTCTGTCGCGTACACGATATTTCAAGAATTTATTAGTAAATTTTAAATTTCATAATTGTACTCGGCAACATCTAGAAATCCCTCACAAGTTGAAGGGGTGGCAATAAATGTTCCAATTTGTAGCTATATCATTTTGTCCCCGAACGGGTTAGCAATTTGATATCCAAATTATCAAGGGTTTAACATTTTGGATAAGGGGAGAAAATGTGATTAACCATGACTTAATGTACATTGACAGAAGTGATCAAATAAAATGGACTCAATGCACTCCACACCTAGCATGTACTATGATTACGATGCACATGTTAAGGGGAAGCTTTTAAGTGATGATGAAAAAATCTCAAAGTGTAAATCTTTTGATATTTATATCAAACACTTTGATTGAAATTATCAATGTTTTGGAGGATCGTGATGAAATACCCAAAAGAACAACCATATCTTAAAATCGTATGAAGTTTATAAGACGGTTAGGCTTAGGTATTCAGATCCATGATTCCATGCCAGAACGAGGGATCTACCCAGGGATATCCATAGTTAGTGTAAAAGTCTTAGGTATGAGTAAAAGGAGAAAAAGTGAGAATAGGGAATTATGCGAGAGATGGATGCTATCACGGGAGAAACAACCAACAAGGTGTTAGTTATGAAGTCTCGGTTAAGCATTGGAAGGGGTTGGATAGAATGGAAAAAGAAATGTAAGATAATGGGTGAAAAGAAAGAAGCTCAATTTTTTTTTTACACTTAGGCAGAATACCGGGTCCAATAATATGCTGTCTGAAACATTCAGATTGTTGTCTGAAATTGAAGATAGTCATGGACCCAGGGTCGTGGACTACCCTCCCTAAGCGCAACTCAAGGTCTCTCAAAAATGACTCTTTTTCATTTATCACAAAGTTCCAACGCATTTCTATCGACTCTCTCCTTCGAGTTAGTTGATATGTAAGGTGGCAGTCTGCTCCAGCCTCCGATCCACTAAAATTTAAAGTGCACTATTGGAGTCTAGAGCTCAAAAGAGATCATCCATTAATATCATTATGACACTTGTCATTATCTTAGTTGTTTCTCACAACAATGTGAATATCATGTATATCATTAGAAGTCCTTGCGCAGATTCTTGTGATATTGCCAGAATCATCGAGTGATACTAGGTATTCACAATGAAGATGGAAATCTACTTGAGCCAACATCAAACAAGCTCTAGGTGGTAGGTTACTTGTGAGATTCTTACTGGAATCAAATGTGACAACTGGAAAGAAACGTTGGGTGCGAATTCTATAAGATCAAACTTGTTCCAGAATGGGATCAACGGTTGTTAATGAATTTTTGAAATGTGACACTCTCGGTATGTACAAAAACAATTTTGCAAGTGATACACCGATTGATTTTCAAATCAAATTTCTATATCAATCGGTGAGATAGTAACTCACTGGTTCACTCTTATCGTGATGTCTGCTTTGAGACATTTCGATAATGAGAACATGCTGAGTACGATGAATCTAATACTTATGTGTTAGAAAGATTCATATACAGTGGAAATTCCTTTTAGAGATTCTTCTAAATTGAATCTATCTGATCACAGGTCGATCCTCACGGATCTGAAGGTTACTCCAACCAAACCTGGGCGAATGACAAAGCCATATTCGTCCCCCCGCTTTATTGCTAACTGTTTTATGCAGGCTATTTAAAGATGGTGGTGGAGGTACCTGATTCCAGCTGGCTCACAAGATCCATAGCCACATGCTCATACCCGACCGACAAACATAAAGTCATCATGAAAGCTCAAAGTACATGTTTCAAGGCTTTTCGTCTACTATTGATACACACATCTTTCTCAATAGTGTCGATGTGTTAAGGTTAAAGAATTTCAGAAAGATGCAAACATTAAAGCTTTTCCAAATTAACAAATCAAGAAAGGTATGAGCATGTCGGTCCAGAAGTCGCAAGTTCACAAGTTGGCAGAGTTTCAAGATGGCAAAGAGATTATACTTGGTGGATGAATCTCGAGTGCTCATGATCACAATGCTTATAACAAGTTCAAGGAACAAGGCTCTATCCAGAAATCAATGATTACATACAACATATTCACCAGAGAAAGTCAAAGAGTACGAGCTAATGACTAAAGACAAAGCATAGTTATGATAGTATAAAGTTTTGTAAAAATGGAGTGGACCTCCCTTGGGGAGATTGTTGGAACACAAAAAGTGGCTGGTCACTTCCAAAGTTGTAAAGGTCTTTAGCTCGTAGTTAGTATAATGATTAGATAGTTATCTAGTCCGGCCCATAGGGCCATGGGAGGCCCAGTCTAGCCCATGGCCTGGGCTCAATAGGTACTTATAAACCCTTCCTTGCCTAGGAGAGGGTTGGTTGTTCCATTTTTCCTATTCCTTTTATACCAATTCATCCTTTTCCATCCATTCTTCTCTAACATCTCAATCCCACATCTCAATCTTTTTCTTGGTTGTGATTCATAAGATTACTAGATTTTCTACAGATGGTATAAACCATATTTGGTGTACACATCAGATATTTCCCACACAAAAAAAATTAACTTGGTCTTTTGTACATCACTTGTCATTAAACCTAGCTATGCTTACCATCCTTTTGACCAAAGATTTCCATGTTTTACTAATTCTGTCACAAGACTTTTATCACCTTTTGACTAGTCAAGTGATTACATAATGTCTTCATAGTTTATGAACACATAGTAGCATATTTCTTTGTGTGAAAACACAAAAGCCTCTCCTTTTTTTCCTTGAGAAGCACTGCTCAAAAAGTCCTCCCACACAACCATACAAAATTTTCTACTACTTATACAAGCATACACACATCATATCTAAGACCTACTAAGATGGTTTGAAGGTTTGTTAAACCTTTACAAGTGTTAAACAAGAAAAATAGAAGATTAGGGTTTAGGGTTTCAAGATCTTGCAAGCTTTGGTTTATAATCTAAATAAGGGTTTGGATTGTGTTGGTTATCATATTACATCACCATAAGGTTATCTAAAACCCTTTATGTCTTTACATTTATCTATTTTATGCATATATGAGGTTCTATATAGTTTAAATCACCTTAGGTTTTGTTTAACTTGTAAAATGGATTTTTCTTGTAAACATGATTTTATGAACTTATACACATGTTATATGGATGTTATTATGATGTTATAAAAGGAATATAAGTCTTGTACACTCATGGGTTAAGTATAAAAGTGTATAATGTTTATGTTAATGTGTAACTTAAGAAAGCATTATGATTTCATGTGATAAGTGGACTTGTTGATCTTGATGATCTTGGACAAAATATGGACAAATGAACTTTATAATATATAAGACATAGTATATTGAGAGTTATAAAGGCCTTGTGGTAATTTAAGTAGTTAAAAAGTAAATAAAAAACAAAGTTATATAAATAAACTCAAAAAGATATATAGGGGCTGTTTTGGTCCGAAATTTTAAGCATGGAATTTATGTTTTATAAAAATACTACATGTTATAAGGATCATGGACATGTAAAGAACTCGAAAAACCGATTTATAACAAAAAAGATACGACGATTTCAAGTTTACGTTAAATATATACTTTTATAAAACTATTTTTATAAAAGTTACTATTCACCACAGAAACTTATATTTCTAAAACATCAATTAAAGATAAAACCTTTTATATACTCGAAGACATGCTCGAACTAGAATCGCTAAAAACGAAGTTAAAACGGTATATGTTACGACATTTACGATAAACTAAATCTATAAAATAAATTATAACTGTTATGAACAGTAAAAATCATATTCATCAGAAACTCAGATTTGAAAATGTTAAAATTGAATAACTCGTCTTAATACGAAGCGTGGACATAAGAACGAAAGAAACGGACTTTTAACACGAGGAAAGTTACGCCAGTTTTTTAAAGATATCTTATAAACGTTTTTACTTTATAAATATGATTTCACTAAAACGATTAGATGGTTATGTAGCTATATAGAATTATATGTGGTATTAGTTAATCAAAGTACTATATTACTAGGGAGTTTCATAATGAGGCCTCTTCGGGGTGGCGTATCGACGAGTTGTTGGATTTACGATTTAAAGTGTCCTAGCTCCTTATACGTCACTACATGACCTCTTAATTATGATAGCCCGAACGATAGTATGATGTAGCTATCTACGACCGATAAATAATCAAAGTGTTTGTCCTTATAGACCTCTATTGGATTAGGTTGCCTTCGGATTCCTTCGTGACGAATTTTCTATTGTGGATACTTGTTGATTACGTTAACTCGAGTGAGTTCAAAGCCCTTTTTACTCCTGATTGTTTTACAAAAATCTTCGGGTGATTACATTGCTTGTTTTACTATCGACACAAGTGTTTTTCTAGTGTTTTTAAAGTGTATCCTCAGTGTAGCTATCAGATTACTGCCTGAATATATTGCTAAGTTACTTCATTGCTGTGAGTCCCTATTTTCATGAACGTTAATTGAGATTTTGGGTTTAGGTAAGCATGCGAGTGATGTGATTAGATTCTATCAGGACTGACTAATCCTCCACCTTTCCTTGGGTCACTAGTTTGGATCAAGGTGCATTTAGCATTGAGGGTGTTGGTTGTTGGCAAGCATCTTATTCTGATTGGGGCACAAATCTAGTTAGGGCTTCTGGGGTCCTGAGCTTAGTGCCAATAAAAACGTTTGGGATACATGATGTGTTTCAGGTCCAAGTCTATTATTACTTCGATCTTGTGGTCCACCTTTTTACCGATATTACTATGGTTTCTCACTCAACCTTTGTGTTGACTAATTAGCATATGTAATTTTCAGGTCTGGGGTATGAAATGGAGGGGAGCCGTGGCGGATATCAATGAAGATGGATTATGTATTTATCTATATTCAATGCAACTTTTATTATCTTTAAAAACTTAAGTCATCTTTTGGTATTATGAAGCTTTTGTTTAATTAAATATGTACTTGAAATGTTTATGACTTTTAAAACATATGGGACCTAATGTACGAACTCTGATATTTTGCTATGGCATCGAATGAAATCTTATCTTAAAACGTCCATTTAAGGTCGTTTCCTATATCTTGATTGTTGTACTTTGACGTAGCACCCCATTGTTACCATTCCGCTGCTACCTGATTTTGGGGGTGTTACAGTTTCGGCAAGTCGAGGAGAATTGTGTTCCAATGGCGACTCTTTGATCCGGGAATGCCGGGTTAATCATGACGTCTTCTGTTGAGCTTTCTTCTTTTTTCTCCCCTGTTTTCTCCTCAGGAGATTCCCCGGGGGATACCTGCCTATCTTCTATCTGCCTGCAATCGAAGATTGCATCCTTTCGAGGAACAAGCGTTGCGATTCCCCTTGGTGTAGGGAACTTCATCATCGCGTGTGTAGTTGACGAGACAACACAGAGTTCTCTCATTCTTGTTCGTCCCAGGATAATGTTATATGGGGAGGACGTTTCCACCACTTTAAACTTCATCATGGTTCTTCGGCTAAGACCTTCGTTTCCGAATACAACCTCCAATTCGATCTTTCCGATCGGCAGTACTTGCTCCGCTGAAAATCCTACCAACTCTGTGTGAGTTCGGGTTAGGCGGGCTTAAATGGTCGGACATAAGTTACGGAAACAATTCTCGAACATGACTTGTACCGCTACTCCCTGATCGACGAACACCCTTCTTACCAAATACCCTTCTATCTCTGCTTCAATTATTAATGGTTCGTCCGATACATCGTCGGACGGGATTGAGGGGAAAGTTATTGGTGTTAGTTAGCAGCCCCCACGAAGCGGGAGATGTGGTCATCTGGGTCCATGGAGCCGTCGTATACCCTTAGGTTTGTGGGCATTCGGTGACTCGGGGCTGAAAATTCGATGATTCGCCTGGTGAACAGCGATTCCAGCACTTCCTTGTATGGTTTCTTAAGATCATCATCTACCTCCACTACCCCTTTTTCCTTATCTTTCCTTTTGTTGGTGTCCACTTCCTCCCCGAAGGTCAGGGCGGATAGTGTGTTTAGTCTTTTTATATATTAAATAATATATTTTATTAAAGTTTTTCCCCATTAGCGGTATTCCTTTCACCTGTACCCCCCCCCCCCACACCCACACACCCCACAAATTAAAAACATGCAAACTAATAAAAAGCCCCCTGCGCCCTCCCAAAGGAACTACTTTATTGATAACCAAGACGGTTATCTCCACGACAAGACTAGCGAGTAGCGAGAGCGCGCTCTCTCTACAGTCCGGCTGTGTAAATTTAGACTTCATGCTCCACTTTAGACTTGTGTGTTTATATCAAAACTCCTTCCGGCTCATTTCTTTGAATCTATTGATTTGTTTCTTTCTTTGGATAGAGGTTTGACCAGGATGAACATAGATATACGCAAGGACATAGACAGATGCTAGTCAGGTCAACACTAAAATACAAAAATATGTCCACCTTTAAATGAATATTTCCTTACATCGAAGGTTTCAACCTGAACTTCAGGTGGATAATACTTTTCAATTTCTATTTTGATTTCATCACATTCTTCTTTTTCAAATCCGTGGTCATGCCTCCAATATGTATTATCTCTATGGACATCTTTACAGTATTCCCATATCTTATCAAGCATATGTCCTTTTTTTCTAATCCCAAGTTTATATTCATCAGCTAAATGGTCAATTTCTAAATCAAATGCCCATTTATAATCATAAAAACTCTGAGAATGTGGGTCCTTGATAATTCTTAATTCATCTTGGAAACAGTCAATTAGCCATAACTTGAGTAATGCTTTTTTTACAAGTTCACTTATGTCAGTATGTCTAATCTTAATTAATGTCCATTCCCTAAAGGTATTATCTCTAGGTCTAAGGTTGTTGGATTCTTGAGACGAATTTCCTGGTGTGGGACTAACATTGCACCATTCAGCATATCTATCACCCCAAACTAAACTATTGTTTTGATACTTCCTGTATTTTTCCAAAAGGTAGTCAGGGAAGGATAATCCCATTCCCGTTATGTTCTTTCTTTCATATAGTTGCAGTACCAAAACCTTACATTCCTGACCCCCCCCCCCCCATCGCACATGCTTTTGTTTGGGTCACAAGTTGGCCACATCATAGTCTTTTCGTCGATAGTCTGCTTAATAGGTTTACAAAAATGTGCCCTAGGGATATGTTGATCTAGCTTTATTTTCTTACTCTGACTGCCTTGACTATCATTAGGCGACCTATTAGGTAGGTTTCGTGATTCATTATCGCTACATACGGGGGATTGAGGTCTATTCTCTAAGTCAGATTTTATCATAAAAATCTTCTCGGTAGGAGTTGTAAAATTATGATCTTTTTTCTCCATATCATAACTAACCCTAGCGTTATCGACTCCTAAAGAATTTTTTTTATCAAAAACATCGATTTCCACGTGAATGGTTGCTAAGAAAGGCCTGCCTAGAATTATTGTCTCATTAGGGGTTTTATCGATAATTACAAAATCTAAAGGAAATAGGAATTTATTAATTCTAACTAGGATGTTTTCGATTATTCCTAAGGGTGCCTTCTTTGTCATATCTGCCATTTCAACAAGCATATTGGTGTTCCTCAGATTGGCTAGTCTTAAGTGCTCAAATGTGTTCCTAGGCATAACATTTACACTAGCATCTAAATCAACCATACCATAAAAGTTAAAATTACCAATAGTACAGGAAAGTGTAAAACTCCCTGGATTTAGCTCCTTAGGTGGCAATTGGCATTGAGTGTCCTTGGTCATCCATCCCTCCTTATTGTTAAGCTTTCTAGAAGAGATAGGTTTATGTTGCGTCTCATGATCATTATTAACCACTTTGCATTGTCCGGTAGATGAGCTAGGAGCTACATTGGTTGTCCTAGAATTGAGTTCTTTGGTTAATTGCTCGATTTGGGTTTCTAGGTTTTTAAGAGAGGCGCTTTGATTCCTAGTGTTAATCTCTGCATTTTCTTGGAGTTTCATAAACCATTCTTTCATCTCGGCGCTTCTTCGTGCTGATTCTTCATCCGTAATGAAATTTATTCCTAGAATACATCTATTTGGGCATAAATGGTTTCTAGGAATGGTCTCCCTAAGATAATCATTTCTCTAAGATTTTTAGGCATATTAGTAACAACAAAATCACATGGGAACTCAAACTTATTAATTTTAACCAAGACATTTTTCATAGTTTCTAATGTTTCTTGTTGTGTCATATCATCCATTTCGACCGACATAGCGGCTCCCCCAAGATTAGCTAGCTTCATGTATTCATTTATGCTCCTAGGCATGACATTGTTACTAGCGTCTATATTAGCTACAACATAAGAGTTATAATTATTAATTGTGAAGGGGAGAAAGAAGCTTCCTGGGTTTAATTCCTCAAATAATGGCAAATTACTTATAAAGCTATCATTATTGACAGTGTCTTCCATGGCACCATAGGATTTTTTTTAGATCAGCTTCTGCAACTCTTATTTGCTTATTTTTATGAACAACCCTACATTTATCTCTAATGGATTTTATAATAGAAATTAGTGCATCTTCCTCATTTTTCTCCTCCTGCTTACTTATGTGTTTTTCCATTTTTGCATTTAACCATTCATCAAGGTCTTCTTCCGAACTTAACTCTTCTTCAAAATACTGAGTATTGACAGTATGAACTGGGTTAATTGCTTCATGTTCACTCATAACTGATTCCTCATTAATTGTGTACCCAGCTTCTTCATCAAGCTCTGTATCCTTAGAATCATAATTAAAGTTAGTGTTTGGTGGGATAGGATTAAAGTAAGTGTTACGAGGAAATTCAAGGGTTGTGTTATTGCTGGATGTGCAATGGCCAAAATAGGTTGGAAAGTAGGATCCAAAGTTCCTATTGTATTGCCTTTTTATCCTTTCCTCGTATTCTATATATTCGGCAATGGTCATGTCATCAAATTTCATAACCATGCTAGGTGTCTGGTGTTCTTGTGTAAGCCTAAGACATTGCTCAATGGTGAGATCGTCGATGTTGAACCCATCCATGATGTTATCTACAAAATTTAGAAATTAGAGAAAGAATTTAAATAATTACAAGGAATCAAATTAATACTAATTTTCTAGCTCCCTGGCAACGGCACCAAAAACTTGATGCGTATTTTATTTTAAAATATATGTTATTTAAGTTTTAAATTTATAAAACTCGTTTTACCTTTACAAACGTACTAACGGGCAGAGAACCCGATCGTGAGTAGTGTAAAGATGGAAATCTGAGGTCGTCTCAAGAGCTAAGTGTTAATTAATTTTAATTTGAAAGTGTCACGCTTTTAAAGTGATTTGAGATTGATTTTAAACGTATCAGGAAAGCAAATATGCGAAAAGTAAAAGTAGTAGAAGTTATCAGGGAGAGAAGGGTGCTAGCCTAGCCATTCCATTACTACCGTTATAACTATGTTTTCCTATGAAATGTTACACCATGGTTTCATTAGTGGTTTCTAAATTTGACAAACCTAAATAGATATCTTTAGTCTGTCCTATAATCCCTGCGATCCCAAATCCCCTGAAAGTCACGAAGGTAGGGCAACTAGGTCATAGTGATTAATCCCAACTATCCTAATAACTAGTCTAATAACCTATACATATTATTAACCCTCTCTAAAAGAGTTCTTATGCTTTTAAGTATATTAAGTGATAGAGGCGGTAACAGGGTTAGTTCCTATACTAGGGTTAGAATAATTATCCTTCCCTAGTACTCGGATAATCTCATGTACAAATGGTAATCTAATAACAGGATTAACAAGATCTAAATCACCCGCAATACTACCAAAACCCAGGGTTACACGATAGTCAAAAGGATATCCAATGAAACCATGATCTAACAGGAAACAAGTATTATAACGATAGTAAATTCATAACTAGGCTAGCACTTGAAGTGCTTAGCTGCTCATGGCAACAACAAAGCAAGAATTAATAAAGACAATCATGGATGGAAAACTCATAATTCTTACAGAAGTTGTTTATGAACGATTAACTACAAAAGTAAGTTTAAGTGTGATATCCTTTGGACTTCTGGTGGATTCTTCGAGCTATGGAGGCCTTGATCAGCCCTTAGATCAGTGGTGGAATGGTTGATGATAAAGTGGCTGAATGAGGCCTCTATTTATAGATTTTGAACATGTTACTGCGTAACCTTTTAGAGTGTTACGCCGTAAAGTGTTGACGAGGCTTTCCATATTGTAGGCATAAAATATGTTACGGCGTAATCAAGTTTCCTGTGGAGAGAAACTACGCATACCAAGGCAACAAACCAAATAGATAAACCTTTCTACTAGAAGGACTTTGGTGAAGATGTCGGCGAATTGATAGTTTGTCTTGACAAAATACAGTTCAATCGTACCCTTTTCTACATGTTCCTTTATGAAATGGTAGCGGACTGCGATGTCTTTGGTTCTGGTTTATTAGACTGGGTTGCAGGATATAGCTATGGCTGATTTGAATCACAATAGATAGGGACCTTGTTAAAGTGATAGCCATAATCCGTTAACTGTGTTCGCATCCAGAGGACTTGAGCACAGCAAGCAGATAGAGACACATATTTTGCTTCCGCGGTTGATAGCGTTGTACAATCTTGCTTTTTCAAGGACCAACTCATTATCTTTTCGCCTAAGAATCGAGTTTCGCTAGAAGTACTCTTGAAGGTGTCTTGACATCCCGCATGATCAGCATCTAAAAATCCAGTTAGTTCAAAACCAGAATCCTTCGTATACCAGAGACCTATATTAACGATTCCCCGGAGATAACAAAAGATCCTTTTTACTTCCTTGAGGTGCTTCTCGGTTGGTTGAGCCTGGTACCGAGCACATAAAAAAGTAGCATGTACAATGTCCAGTCTGCTTGACGTAAGATACATTATGGCACCGATCATGCTTCAATATTTCATTGCATCGACGGGAGTCTCATTCTTGTCAAGATCAAGCATGTTTTGGTCTCCATTGGTGTACCAATAGGATCACAAGTTTCCATTCCGTATTTTTTCAAGATTTCTAACACGTAGTTGGACTGGTTTATGAAGATGCTACAGGGGGATTGGTTGACTTGTAAACCAAGGAAAAATGTCATTTCCCTCATCATTGACATTTCAAAGCGGCTTTTCATGAGGCCAGAAAATAATTGGGTATACCTAGGTTTTGTAGAACCAAAGATAATATCATCCACATAGACCTGTACCACTAAGATGTCATCGTCAAAGCGTCTTATAAATAGTGTTGGATCAACTTAGCCTTAGTAAAGTGATTCTTTAGGAGAAACTTTGATAATTCATAGTGCCATGCCCTTGGTGCTTGCTTTAAATGATACAATGCCTTCTTAAACTTGTAGACATGACTTGGATGATCAACATCGATGAAACCTTCAGGTTGACATACGTACACTTCCTTTAACAAACCATGCAAGAAAGCAGTTTTCACGTCCATTTGATACATGATGAACAATTTGTGTGCAACGTAGGCTAAAAATATACTGATAGTTTCCATCCTAGCAACGGTGAGAAGGATTCTTCAAAATCTATTCCTTCTTCTTGACGGTACCCTCTCACAACCAAACGAGTTTTGTTTTGGATGACCGTGTTTTTTTCATCGAGCTTGTTTTTGAATAGCCATTTCATAGTAAGGGGTTTTACGTTGTCCGATAGAGGAACTAACTCCCATACATCAAGCCGTTTAAACTGGAGAAGCTCATCTTGCATTGAGTCAATCCATCCAGGGTTGGTCAAAGCTTCTTTGACATTTCTTAGTTCCATAGTGCTCATGGATAATGCATAAATGTACATTTCTCCATCTGTCCATAGATGATTCCTTATCAAAATTGGTCGTGAGGGTTCTCCTAACATTTGTTTCAAAGGGTGATCCTTAGTCCTTTGGTAATCATGTTGGTACAAATGATAAAAGGTATGCATGTTCGATGGATCTACATATTGTGAAGATGATGATTTAGTAGCACTTGTGGATGGTGAAGTAAATGGATTTTCGAATGTATTTACATCGAACAATGCATTATGAACATTATCGATGTTAGAATTAATAGTATGTTTTATTAGGCCTATATTAGGTTAGTTTATTTAGGCCCGTTTAGATATTAGATTTAGTAATAAGGGCCAAACCCATTAGTTAACCTAGTTTAGCCTTCAAGCTAAGCAAGACTTATTTATACCTCCTGTAATCTTTGTCATTTTATCAAGTTAATACAATGTAATCGTTTGGTTCATTATCGTTTCCCCAACTCTGTTTACATGGTATCAGAGCTTGGATAAATTAATCAAAATTAGGGTTTCGTTTTAATTAGCATTTTAGTTTTAATTTTGAAGAAGGTACCTTGTGATACCTAATCAGTTTTGGGGAGCACCAAGTTAGAGTGCGTTTTAGATCTCACCTTCCATATAATTAAACTTAGTTAATTTCAAATCGCAAAACCCACCCGCGTACCGCCGTCTTTCCTCGCGCGTTGGCGTGTGAGGTTCAGATCCACATATCTAGGGTTTTAGCGAACCCCAGTAAGATCCTGTCAGATTTATCAAATATTTTTGTTTCAATTTTATTAGGGTTATTTGGTTCTGGTCTGATTTGAAGGATGGTATTGGTTGTTACTATTAATTCTGAATTTCATGGCTTATTATTGGTTAATAGTTATGAGGGTTATGATGATTTTGATTATGAATAATTTTGAGGTTGGTATTACTGCTGATTTTTGGATTTTGATTATGGATTTTTTATATTGAAGATTTAATGTTCGATACGGTGAGATCGTATTTTTGGTTAATGAGAGTTTTGAGTTTGGTCCCGTTGAGACCATTTGATTCTGGTTATGTTCTTTTGAGTTTTTAGACTCGAATTAAGTTATGGTTAGTTGAGACCTCCTGGTTACTTCGGTCTTTCTGGATTTATCTGTTAGTCAAGACCGGTTGGTTGCTTCGTGTTTTGGATATTTTAGTTAGTTAAGACCCGTACATGTCTGTTCCGGTTGCTTTGTCTTTTGGTTAGTTGAGACCTGTTTCGACACTGTTATTTCAGGTTGCTTCGTTTTATGGTTAGTTAAGGTTTTAGGTTACTTCATTTTATGGTTAGTTGAGACCTGTCTCGGGTTGCTTCGTTGTATGGTTAGTTGAGACCTGCTAGTTGAGACCTATTTCAGGTTGCTTCGTTTTATGGTTAGTTGAGACCTGCGCTACATGTTGCTTTGTCTTTTGGGATTTTTAGTTAGCTAAGACATGTCAAGATAGGTTGCTTCGTCATTTCAATTAGATCTAAGTGAGATCTATTGAGACCTGTTTTCTTTGGGTTGCTTCCTATTTTGGTGAACTAACACCTGATTACTTAGTATTTTGATTAGATCCAGGTGAGATCTATTGAGATTTGTTTTCTTTAGGTTGCTTCGTATTTTAGTTCGGTCCCAAGCGAGATCGATTAGTTTTGCGTTTGTTGAAGATTTGGATTATTGCTTCGCGAAAGACTTTTGTTTATCGTTTTTGGGCTTTAATCGTTTTTTGGGTTTTAGATTTGTAACAAGTTGGGCATGATTAATATAAATGCTCCAGTTTGAGAGGGGATGTTAGAATTAATAGTATGTTTTATTAGGCCCATTTTAGGTTAGTTTATTTAGGCCCGTTTAGATATTAGAGTTATTAATAAGGGCCAAGCCCATTAGTTAACCTAGCTTAGCCTTCAAGATAAGCAAAGCTTATTTATACCTCATGTAATCTTTGTCATTTTATCAAGTTAATACAATGTAATCGTTTGGTTCATTATCCCTTCCCCAACTCTGTTTACAATCAGAAACTGTTTCTGGTTGGAGTGGAGCTTGATTATCTTGTTGTTGAACATGTTGTTATGGTAGCTCGTCAACATCCTGTAAAGTGTTTGGAGTAGTTGGAGACTATGAGGATGAATTTGTTGGTGTTGGTGCAGATTCTTCAACTGTTGTAGATGCATTTGGAGTCTAAAGATTCTAATTTGTAAGAGTAGCAGGAGCAATTCTTGGAGCTATTGACGGTTGACCATCAATATAATCATCATACATTGCTTTAAATAAGAGTTCTAATTTACATTGAGTTGGTTTTTGAGATGTTATTATTGACGAAGCATAAGTAAGATCGAGTCGTGAATTGATCTGTCTAGAAGTCATTCCTTAAAGCACGGGTTTTGAACTGCATTATCCAAAAGCCATTGCTGAAAGCTCATCAAATGCGACATTAATCATCTCCATGATCTTCTTTGTCCTTTGGTTGTAGACTCTGTAAGCACAGGAAGTAGTAGAATAACCAAGGAAGAATCCTACATTACCTTTCGCACCGAGCTTCCTAATATCTTCACGATAATTTTTGGGATAACAGAGAGCCCTGAATATATGTAGAAAGGAGATATCTGATTTTTTTTCTCGTTAATAAGCTTGTACGGTGTTTTGTTGAATCTTTGGTGAATTAGGGAACGATTTTGAGTGTAGCACGCAATAGCAATAGCTTCAGCCCATAAGAATAACGAAGCACAAGAAAAAATCAGCATCGTTCGAGCAGCCTCTACCAACGTCTGATTTCTTCGTTCAACAACGCCATTTTGCTGAGGAGTTTTAACGGCTGACGTTTGGTGAGAGATGCCAACTTTATCAAAATAAGCCTTAAGCACTTGATTTGTGAATTCAATTCTGTTGTTGGTTCTTACAATAATGACTGAATGTAGCAAAACTTGAATTTTCTTAAGGAAAGTTTTGATCACTTGTGGTGCTTCATCTTTTGATCTAAGAAAGTGGACCCAAGTATAACGAGAGTAATATTCTACTATCACAAGAACATACCGATTCCTATTGATGCTTTCCACTCTCACTGGCCTATACAAATCCATATAAAGAAGGTGTAACCTTTTCTTAGAGTTTAGAATAGGTTTTGATTTCTGAGGTGACTTCTTACTTTTTCCTTGCTCACATGATGGACAAAGGTGATCTTTCAAGTATTTGAATTTTGGAAGACTGGTGATGAGATTGTCTTTTGCAAGTTCATTTATGATGTCAAAATTGAGGTGGGATAACGTTGATACCATAACCAGGACTCGGTTGATGTAGCGCGAGCTATGAGACAAATTGGATATGCAGAGGTCATTTCATGGAGGTTGATGGTGTAAAGGTTTGTAGTACGATTTCCTTTCAACAGATCAACTCCATCTAAATTTCTGACAGAGCAGGTGTTCCTTCTGAAAGCAACCTCTAAATCCGAATACAAAATTGCCCAACCAAGAATAGATTGTGTCCCAAGCCTTCAATGAAATAAGCTCGTGTAATTAATATATTCCCCCATTAAAGATCGCCATAACCCAGAATTACGACAACATGATTATCAAAGTGAACAGTTCCTAGAAACTTCTAGAAGAAGTTAATGAGAAGCTTCAGATTTCCTGTTATATGCTAAGAGCATCCTGAATCGACGCACCATAAACAAATTCTGATAACCTGCCAAGAAAAGAAGTAAAATTTGGAAATTGTTTGCTTTTAGGTTCCTTAGGGTTAGAATCACTTGCAGTGTCACTCACAGAGGTGTCAAACTTACATTCAGAGTCACTGGAAATAATTAATTTTCAACTAAGATTAAAAATTCTTCTAGTTGGTGACCACCTAAGGCATGTTCTAGGTTCTGTAGACCTAGGTGAAGCAAGTATTTTTTTTTTGGATCTTGACTTTTGCCCTATGTTTCTATTGATTTGTAATTTTTGAAACATTAGCACTTTCGTTATTATCACAAGAATTCATACCATTCACGTAATTCAACACACAGACATCATGATTAATAATAATCAAACATTGCTTACATAAAGTACAAACAACTTCAGATTTATCATTCCAAATAGCAAGCTTAATGTTATTACATTCAGATGACATATGTTTCTGATTCTTAGAAAGCAGTAAATTCCTATAGTGTTCTTCTACCTCAACTTCTTTATTCGTGATGCAACTACTCTTAGACACAGATGGGACCCTGTCATTCTTTGTGTTGCTCCTAGGCTGTGGTCTTTTGGTCTTAGCAGTGCTTTCTACTCGTGTAGAAGATAAACCATTTGAATTAAAATTCACATCTTTTTTAGTGTTGACATGAGGTTTTGAAAGAGTGATCTGTTTTGTCCCAACACTTGTTTTAACATGTTTGCTAGGCACATATTTATCTACCCTAAAATTCTAAAGAGGATTAATTCTAAATATTCCTGGGGCAATCACTTTTTCATTTTCATGACATTTGATTCTTGTGTTTTAGGTACCGAGTGTGAAGTGACTAGTTTTGTCAAATCTTTTTTCTCAACAACCTTGGGAATAAATGGTGTTTTTGGTAAAGGAGTTACAAAATAAAGTTTTGTTCTCGAGGTTGATGGTTTAGCAAACTTAGTGTTCGCACTTGTACCTTTCACACCACTTGTTTGTTCAGAAAACTTGGTATGGAACTATTCTCTAAGCTTAGCATTTTCATAGACCGTATTACATAGTTTTTCTTGCAAAGAGTCAGTTATATGTTTTGTTTGAGCCCGTGTCTGTTTGATGGAATCAAATATGTTCTGGTAAATAGCCTTAAGATGTTCATTTTCTTTTTCTAAGGACATAACCTAAAACTCTAAGGATAGGTTCTCATCATAAAGTTTCCGAGACAAAGGATCAATGGTATTTGATGCACATTGAGTATTCATACTCTGACCCTTGAGATCTCCCAACTGAACTTTCAACCATTCGATATTTTGTTGCATTTCATTATAAGCTTTATCGTACAAAATCTTGTCATATTTTCATTCTTCACATTTTTTAAACCAATCATTCCATAAAAGAGCATATTCATTTTCCTTTTTAATGATACAAGTTTTAAACTTTTCTTTCGTACATTCAAGCTCATTTTGAAGATTTGATGAATCAACAACAAAATTATTTTGCACAATAGACAGAATATCTTGACTAACAACTACTCTCAAGAGACGATTGCTTTCGTATTCCAAAACCTTATTCTTATCAAGAGATTCATCAGCTTCCTTTGCAAGAGATTTGAAGTCTCGAACAAATTTAGCTACTTCTTTCAAAAATTATATTTCAAATTTTTATACTCCGGCGTCAACTTGGTTAACGATAGGAGTAATTACATCTTTTAAAATCATTTGAAACTCTTGATGAGCGGCAGACGACCAATTGTTTATATCTAATGTCAGTTTTTGCTTTACAACACGTTGAAGAGTCATAATGGTGCCTTTTACCGCATTTAGAAATTTTCGTGCAACACTTGGTGAAGAAGCATTGCCCAAAAATTCTTCATCAGGTATCAAAAGGTTTGGAAATTGTGTTAGAAACACTAGCCGTTTTGGAAGTGTTTCAAAAGTACAACTCTTCACGTGACTTAGACTTTTGAGAAACGAAAACCTCTGAGAACAATCTTTGCATAATTTGCCGATTTTATTTCTTTGTTTAGTTGTTTTAGTTTTAAACGACTCTCTTGAGCAAGTTTAAGTGTCTCCTTCGAATCATACACAGCAGGATGATCATGCTTGTCTAATAATACTTTGCCATTATACAAGCTCTATTGTTTGTTCTGAGCTTGCTTGAGATAGTGGGGATTTTTATAACCAAAAGCCATTTTATGTTTAGTGTGGTAAAACGAGTCTGGCTTGGATAAAAGCGCATGCATCGTTTGAATTGATTGACCTGTTTTAACCAGAATGTTATATAATTCCTTGATTTTCTTTTTAGACTCTATAAGTTTATCAAGAATCTCGTCTTCCCGTGTTTTAAAATCATTCTTAAACTTTTTTCCTTTCTCATTGAAGAAAAGAAACAGTTGATTTTTCTTTTGAAAGCCAGTTATTTAGATTTGCAATTTCCTCATTCAAAGTCGTTATCATTTTAGCAAAACTTAAATGGAGTGCATTTATCTTTTTTTGTAAGACATTATTCTTGATAAACCAACTTTTAATAACATCTTTCAAGTTTATCATATTTTTCTTGATTGATTTCAAAACATTTTTCTTGTCCCTTATATCTTGCAAGCTCAGTGGTCAAATCGGCATTTGTTTTACGTATTTTACGATTGACCGTGTTGACTTTCTCAACTTTAGTGACCAAATTATTATATAATGACTCAAAATAAGCACGTGTTTCATCAACAGTTGCAGGATGCTGTTCTACTATTCCTCTACTATGATCCATACTGGAATCCGCAAAGATAACATTACTGTTATTCTGTTGAACCGGTTGTGGCTCAGTAGTGGGCTCGAGTAGCTCAGTATAATATTCCTCTTGAGTAAACATATTAAAGATCTCATTATTATAACAATTTTCATAGTGGTGTACCTCAGTTGATCCATCTGAATCGTAGACGGGAGCTTTTTCAGCTTGAGTACCCGATGTCGATGCTTGCTGCAGATTTGCCATCAAGATGAAGTTTGCATTGACTACCTCAATCTCTTCAATGTCTCC
>BQNB010039390.1:0-48094 GCA_026074375.1 Tanacetum coccineum | reverse complement strand
TAACGATCGTTTGCTAAACACACTATTTAAACATTGTTTACGTATAACGTGTGCGTCCCCTTAGGTTCAAATAAATATTCCGAACATATATTAATTCATATATGAACATATTCCAACAAACTAGACACGTGAAGAGAATCCAACTATCGCGCGCAAGGGATATCATGCAAACTGTTCGTGTACACTATGTTTGTATTTTTTTTTCATGTGTCGTTTTTGGTAACACGGTTTTCAAGTATTGTCTTTGGTAACACAGTTTTGAAAGTGTAGACTCTGGAAAGTTTCACTTAATGTAGGCCTTCGCTGGCAGATAGGGGTTAGTGAGTTGTCCTGACATATATTAAAAATGATCTCCAAACACTCACTTTACTTATTTTATATGACGATCAATACTTGAAAATGTTGCTAACTTTTCATTGTTGTGTTGTGTAGGATTCTATTTTACTTTCATATGACCATGATTTTGAATTTCGTATGTTGTGTACTTTTATGATCATTTTACCCTTACATTTATCAAAACTTCTACTAACATAAAAAGGATAATATTATCACAAAATACACACAAATAGACAGAATTTAAAAGTGCTTTTATATGGAAAAAAACAAGTTAGCACATCTCAAGATAATTATCTCTTTTTATATGATAATTCAAATTAATTTTGATTCTTTTATTAGACACATACTAATTTAGTCATGATCGTGTAGAAATTGAGGGAAAAACTCACTTCCTACAAAGTCTAAAATGCCCTCTAAAGCACGCCAACAAGTGTCCTCCTTTTTTCCTTGTTTCTCATTCTTCTCTCTTCTTCACTCTTTTACCATATGTCTAACATTTTCTACCCCTGATTCAACTTTAAATCATTCTGAATTATAAATTTAGGTTGTGATTTTTGTCCAGTTTCGTCATAAATTCTTTCAATCGCTAAAAATTACAACTTTCGCAAATTCAAAGTTCATCCAAATTAGGGTTTCTTTGATTATAGTAATGAACAATAAATTAACATCGGTTAACATCAAATTATTCATTTTTTTTGTTTCTTTTAAAATTTGAAACAAATCAAGTGTTTATGAAAGTGCTCATAAATTGTTTGATAAGATGCCTCAATGATGTAATTTTATAATTTTAACATTTAAAGGTGTTAATTAGAATATAAATGTTTTAGTAATAGATTAGAATCTTCAATCTTTGTGATATTAAGTAATGGGTTGACGAGAGAAAAATGACACTTGAAGTATTGAAGGGCATCAAGACAACTTTTTTAATGGTAAACAGAAATTCCCAACGGAGAACGGAGTTAAGTAAAAGGCTATGGAGCCTGCCGGAGCATCCACCGCCGTCAGGTTGGCGGTGGGAAGCAAAGAATCATAACCAAGTGGAATCCCATACTGCTCAATGAAGTCACGGAATTCCACATTCGAAACAGAACTGGTAATGAGCCTAAAATTTTAATTTTGACATTGAAGGAAAAAACAAAAGATGTAAAAAAAGAAAAAGAACGGACTTGAGAAGCATATGAGTTGCCGGAAAATTGTTTTGTTTGGCGGAGAAAAGTAGAGAAAATATTGTGGAAAAGGATAAAAAAATTAATGAAGACGAAGGGTACAAACTATTTATACCACGAACTTAGTGGATTTGGGTCATACACGTGCCCTACTTACCTAGTAACTTTCAATTAATGCCAAGCGCGTGGGCTACACGCATTGACAAAACCGGTAATACTAATCAAGTACTTCCTCTGTAAAGAAAATGTTAGGCACCAATAGACGTTTCCGAAGGCTTCGACATTTAAAACGCTGGAAAGACGTTTCAAATAGCCTGCCAAAAATGTTGCAAAGACTGCGAGAGTCTAATACATTATGCTACAAGTCTAGCACATCAAATTAGACTAGGGGGATTAATGGTGTATCCCTGGCTGCGACCGAAGCCTAGCCTCTAAAAGGTACACATGTGATGCTCAAAGTGACCATTGTCGTAAAGCCTACTAATTTACCGTAAGCAAATCAATCAATACATAAAGAGTACATCTTGTAAAGCATAATCCTCCAAAGAGATCTTAGCCTATGAGGACATCTAGGCTTCGCCCTAAAAGACAAGCAAGGAATATTGCGTGAGCCTTACCACTAATAACGGGTTCTTATATTCTCGTGCATGCAACAACTACACATGGGCACAACCTCACAACTTATACTCGGAGCTTTCCTAGTGGCGATTGAAAATGCGCTTTACCGCATCTAATGCGGTTGAGACACGTGACAGGCTCAGGTCTTTCCTAGAGCTCGCCTATAAATACACATTTCTTTATGAATTGCAGGTATGTCATCTCCCCCGTTTTTATTTTCTCTCTCTAAATATTTACTCGAATATTCTGATGAATTATTCTCACGTCAGAGCTAGTTCACAGGGTCTAACTCGGCCCTTCGACTATGGTAGAGTGATTCGCTTTGTTATTTGAGGTCATCTCAAGCTCTTGAAAGTATCTAGTTTACGGTTCACGGAGGCGTTGATCAAGTAGATGCAATATGTTGTACGATTAGTTGTATTGTTGAAGAAATTATGAATCTTATTTAAAAAAACTACTCAAATCTTAATTTGAGTAACAAATTTAACTCACAAAACTAATCTCAATCATCAAATCAAAGAAACAAATCTATCCATCACATCTAAACTGTTATCGATCTATAATCTATATTGATTATAGTTCTATTACAAATGTAACACAGTAAGATCAAGATGATCTAAATTTAGGGTTTACAATGATTTAGAGAGAGAGAGATGAGAATTTAGAAAGAGAGAGAGAGAGAGAGAGAGAGAGAGAGAGAGAGAGAGAGATTTCTAGAAAAGTAAGAACCAAAGCTGGCCAATCCAGCTTATATAGTAGCTTTGACCACCGAATTAGAACTTTGCAAACTTGGCAGCAACAACCCTTAATCTTTCTTTAATTATCCATCTTCAGCAATAACTTCTTACAAGACTATACCAAAAATAAGACAATGACACAATAAGCCCCTCAATATATATGTTTACCTATTGAGACTAATATTCTTAATCCCCCTTTAGTCTCAACCTGGTAAACATCATACATACCAAGTTTTTTAAACAATTCCAAGTGCTGAACTATATCTAACCCTTTGGTAAGGATATCTGTAATTTGATTTGCAGAATCCACCTTAACAGTTTTAACAACTCCTTTTAAAACTTTTTCTCTTATAAAATGTAAGTTAATCTCAAGATGTTTTGTTCTTTCATGAAAAATTGAGTTAGCAGCTATCTTAATAGCAGAATTGTTGTCACAATGAAGTGAAACAGGCAAAAGATTTTCTATTTGCAAATCTTTTAAAAAATTTAAAATCCAAATCACTTCACTGGTTACTAAAGCAAGAGCTTTATACTCTGCTTCAGTTAAAGATTTAGAGAGAGTATTTTGTTTCTTACTTTTCCAAGAAACAAGAGAGTTATTAAGAAATACACAATACCCAATAACAGATTTCCTTGTAACAATGTATTTAGCCCAATCAGCATCAGAATAAGCAGTAAGAAAAATTCTAAATGTCTTAGTAACATGAACTCCCAAACCTGGACAGCTCTTGAGATATCTTAATATCTTAAAAGCAATCTTAAGATGAGAAGTCAAAGGAGAATGCATAAACTGACTTAAGCAATGCCCAACATAAGAAATATTTGGCCTAGTATTGGTCAAGTAAATGAACTTTCCCATTAATGTCTGATAATCAGTAATATTTTCAAGTAAAGGATCTTTATCACTAGCTTCATTAGAAATAACAAGCTTAGACATAAAAAGAGTTTTTGGTGGTTTACAAGCAAGCATACCTTACTCAGATAATAGGTCAAGAACATAATTTCTCTGATTGAGGCAAATACCTTTATCAGTATCTACAACTTCAATACCAAGAAAGTATTTTAGTTTACCTAAGTCTTTAATCATGAATTTAGACTTAAGAAATAATTTAAACTTCTTAATCTCAGAAACACTATTACCAGTAATGATAATATCATCCACATAAACCAACAAGGCAAGAAACACCCCCTTTTCAGACTTAGTATAGAAAGAATAATCATATTTACTCTGACTAAACCCATTTTCAATTAAATTAGAAGTCAACTTAGCATTCCACTGTCTAAGAGCTTGTTTTAAACCATATAAAGACTTTTTAAGTCTGCAAACCTTTTTATCTGAAGGAAAATATCCTTCAAGTGGTTTCATAAAAACAACCACTTCTAAATCACTATATAAGAAAGCATTATTCACATCAAGTTAGAAAACAGGCCAAGGCATTGACACAACAATATTCAATAAACACCTAACAGTAACCATTTTTACCACTGGAGAGAAAGTCTCCTCATAGTCAATCCTGTGATAACTGTGCTTTGAGCAGGTTAGTCAGCCGTTAGTATTGACTCGAGTTTCATTATGTGTTATAATAATTATGTGTTTATGTGATCTTATGTGAGTTTGGTTACAAATCCATTGAGCGTGATCGTCTCATGGTGATTGAAGTTATGGTTGCTATGGATATTTTATTATGTTCACATTTTAGTGACAATGAAATGATGGTAAAATTTTATGTGTGTACGTATTTATATGTATATGTATACGTATTTGGATAATAGAAATTCGCGAGAATAGAAAATTTTGGTTTAGAAATTTAGTTAATAAATTTTAGTATTATTAAGTTAGAGAAATAAAGTATGAAGTGAATTTATTTTTAGGTATTTAAAACTAGTTTTATTTAGAAGAAGGATTAAATAAATAAAGGTTTTTATAAGAATGCCAAAATTAAGGGTTGAATGTGTAATTAATAATAATTAAATAACAAAAATATAAATAACATATATATATATATATATATATATATATATATATGAATAAATTTCAAAATTTATAACAAAAATAAAAAAAAATATATTTTAAAGGGGTGTTATTTGGCCGGTTATAAGAAAAAAAAAAGAAAAAACAAAAGGAAACTAATTTGACTACAACAAGGATTCTAAGGCTTATAAATACAAAATTTAAGAAAAACCCTAAAACACTTTTCTCTCCCTTTTGTTTTGATCGGTAGAACCCAAGAAGGAAAAAAAAGATTTTTTTTATCAAGATCAATTTGGTGATTTAAGGTTTCAAGAATCAAGAATTAAGGTATGCTTTTAAACCCTAGTTGTTTAGTTTTCTTTAAAACATGTAACAATTATTATGGTGGATCATTAGGGTTTATATAAGATCTGTAAAATTAGGGTTTTGATCTTTAAAAATTGTTTTTGGGGATGATTAGTGGTGTTAAGCATGTGTAATTAGGCTTTTTAGGGTTTGTAAATTCGGAATTAAAATTGGGCAGATTCTTTGGGTCATCTTGCGAGGGTCATAACTTGGTCACACGGATAGCTTTTATTGATTTTATTGAGCCTAAAATTATGTACAGAGAGTCTAGTTTCCAAAAAGTCCAGCCCCCAAAGGTTTTGAGGTCGGGAAGTTAGTCAAATAATTTTCGCAAGAAAAGTTGTTAAAACAATAAATTCGGGTCTGATTTGGGTCTGATTTCACGGAGTAAAACCCCTACTTAAAAGGTAAATTTGGGTTAGCCAAAAATCATGAGTCATATTTAGGTGTCTATTAACTCCAGTTCGAAGGGCTAACGCAAAAAAAATTTCTACGTATTTTTAAGGACGCCAAACTTTTTGGTGTGTGTTCAGATCCGAATCTGAGCACTTTGTAATGATGAATTTTTATAAAATAGTTTCACTTACTATTATTTTTTATAAAATATCACAAAAGCTCACAACTCATTGGGGAGCTAGGAAATGTAAGTAGAACCAATAATTAGGTGTTTTGGTATTTTATTTGTGGTCATAAAGTGACTACAAAATTCAGCCAGAAATTGTAAAAGTAAAAGTTAATAAATAAAGTCATATAGGATATGAAAATGAATTGGGAGATGTACTTAAAGGATTATAAACTTAGTGTAAGGTTTAGAAGTCCATCATGTGATTGTTTCATTAGCTTGGGCATTTAGCCTAACCGAGTGTAACAACGTTTTTGTATGTTTAGATTGCCGTGCAAGATCCTTGTCAAGTAAGCCTGACAATCATGTGACTTTCGTAGTCCCATTTTAACTATGATTCTTAGGATAGAAATGATGCAAAATATTTGAAATGTTTTGATGCCTTTTGATTATGTGGTTTAAGTTAACACATGGACTTTTAAGTAACCGCTATTTTATAATTTAATGTGTTTGCATGTTGTAGTGATCTTGCATTGTTCATCGCCTACTTTGTGTGGCAAGAAGGTTTCCCAACGTAGTTAGGGTATGAACCTGTGTGTGCTACGATACCAAGAGTCTGGGATTTGGGGATAGCATTCCTCCCCATGACTAAATGTTGCATGTTATGTATCGGGAGACACGTTCCGTCCCATTTGTGGTTGCTTGTTTGGGACGAATGCATGTTAGCATGTATGATAGTCAGCTTAATTATCCTGCCATGTTTTTTTTATAATCACAGTAATTGATTTAAATCTTTTGTTGGTGTCGTAAAACCTATGACTCTCACCAACCATTGTGTTGACCTTTTAAGCATCATTTTCAGGTGAGCGTTATGAAGGTGTTGAAGTTAATAAAAGTGGCTAGAGAGACCATTAGGATGGCATTGGAAGTTCTCATTTAATATTACTTCATAATTGTTGCCTGAATTCTTGAATGTTATTAGGTTTTATAGGGTTGTGATACATTGTCTTTGTATTGATGAGACCCCTTTTTCATTAATAAAAGATGCCGTTCTTTTGTTTTTGGTATTGTCATGACACATCGTGTCTTTTATATTTAGTTATGCATGTAGTGATTCTCTATTGTTGACACCATTATGTTGTGATGATATCCATGATGTTACGCCTCGTGTTTTCCGCTTGCGGGGTGTGGACACAAGTCAAATAACCATTTCAAAGAAGCAAACAATGAACTCTCAAAGACTAATCAGTTGATGTTCAAAGACCTTAAGAAGTTCCAAGATAAACTTGATAGGTATCATGATGTGAATTATGCGTTAAAGGTGGCAATTAATTGTGAAAAAGCTAAAGGGGATTTAATGTCATACAAAATAGAATCTGAAAAGTCATTTAATGAATATACTCGAAAGATAAACGATTTAAATCAAACGATTTCAGAAATGCAAAAGGAGCTTGTTGCACATCAAGAAACCATCTCCATAATGTCACAAGAAAAAGAGACTCAGAAAAAGTTTCACAAGACTCGTGAAGACAAGGAACTTGAAAAAGTCATTACATTGGAAAATAAAATCAAAGTTTTGGATGATATTGTTTACAAAACCGGTTAATCAATTCAAACGATGAATATGCTTAATCGTAATTGTAAAACAAGTTATGTAAAACATGAGTTCGTCAAGAAAGCTCAAAGAGCGAATCCTCGTCTATATGATATAGGTTGCTATAATTATAATCTTGCTTTAATGTTAGCTCCTGAATCTGACGAAATTCGTCTTGCCCACGAAAGTCGATCAAAATTAAGTGATTTAATCAAACCTTTTGATTATAAAAACTTGAATAATCTTTATGATTTGTTCGTTCCACAACGTGAAAAGTCACCTAAACAGAGATATTTTTTAGAAAGGTCAAAAATGAGTCATACACCTATCAAGAATGAAAATTCAAAAGTGTCTTTTAATAAACAAACAACTTTGTTAGACTGAAGGAAGCAAATATTTTATCGTATACTGCGATGCGTCGATCAAAGGTTTGGGCGCTGTGTTGATGCAAAGAGAGAAGGTGATTGCTTATGCATCACGCCAATTGAAAATTCATGAGAAGAACTATACGACTCATGATTTAGAACTTGGAGCAGTAGTGTTTGCCCTAAAAATGTGGAGACACTATTTGTACGGAACTAAGTGCACAGTGTTCACAGATCATAAGAGTTTGCAACACATTCTTGATCAAAAGGAGCTGAACATGAGACAACGTCGTTGGTTAGAGTTGCTCAGCGATTATGGTTGTGAAATACGTTACCACCCGAGGAAAGCAAACGTAGTGGCCGATGCCTTAAGCCGTAAAGAACGGAATAAGCCATTACGGGTTCGAGCCTTAGTCATGACTATTGGTTTTAATCTTCCAAAAAAAATTCTGGAAGCTCAAATAGAGACACAGAAACCAAAGAACATAAAGAATGAAGACGTAGGAGGTATGATCAGGAAGGATATACCAAAGGAGAAGTTGGAACCCCGTGCGGATGGAACTCTA
Organism: Tanacetum coccineum; assembly: GCA_026074375.1. Lineage (NCBI taxonomy): Eukaryota > Viridiplantae > Streptophyta > Magnoliopsida > Asterales > Asteraceae > Tanacetum > Tanacetum coccineum. Next base: position 39,833 of record BQNB010039390.1, on the reverse strand, counting down.
TGCTTGAATGGCAGGAGTTGGTTACCCTGTTATGGCGGTTTGAGGACTGTGATCATGCACAAGTCCCATAAGTCAAAATACTCTATCCATCCGGGTTCTGACAAGATGTATCAGGACAAGAAAAAGCTATATTGGTGGCCCAATATGAAGGCCAATATCGCCACCTATGTTAGCAAATGTTTGACATGTGCTAAGGTCAAGACTGAACACTTTGTTGGTGCAACCCAAGATACCTCAATGGAAGTGGGGTAATATCACTATGGATTTTATCACGAAGCTTCCTAAGTCATCACAAGGTTATGACACCATTTGGGTGATTGTTGACCGACTTATTAAATCCACAATCTTCGTACCAATGAGGGAAACTGATCCCATGGAAAAGTTGGGAAGAATGTACCTGAAAGAGGTAGTCAAGAGGCATAGGATACCTGTCTCAATTATTTGTGATCGCGACCCTAGGTTCGCATCGAATTTCTGGAGGTCACTTCAGAAGGCCTTGGGTACGAATTTGGATCTGAGTACTGCATACCACCCACAAACTGACGGACAAAGCGAGAGGACTATTCAAACTCTCGAGGACATGCTGCGTGCTTGTGTGATCAACTTTGGAAAGGGTTGGGTTAACCATTTGCCATTAGTTGAGTTTCAATATAACAATAGTTATCACGCTAGCATCAAGGCCACACCGTTTGAATCCCTTTACGGTTGAAAGTGTCGTTCACCTGTTTGTTGGGTCGAGGTTGGAGAAGTTCAACTCACTGGTCCAGAAATAGTTCAAGAGACAACCAAGAAAATCATTTAGATCAAGCAAAGAATTCAAGCCGCTCGTAATCGACAAAAGAGTTACGCCGATTTAAAGCGTAAGCTGATGGAATTTCAAGTTGGAGATAGAGTTATGCTCAAGGTTTCACCTTGGAAAGGAGTAGTACGATTTAGCAAATAGGGGAAGCTAAACCCCAGATATGTTGGACCTTTCAAAGTGTTGGAAAAAGTTAGAGCCATTGCTTACAAGCTTGAACTTCCTCAAGAGCTGAGCAGGGTTCACAATACGTTTCATGTATCCAACTTGAAGAAATGTTATTCCGACGAACCATTAGCCGTTCCATTGGATGGACTCCATATTGATGACAAGCTTCATTTTGTTGAGGAACCAGTAGAAATCATGGATCGTGAAGTTAAACGATTGAAACAAAGTCGTATCCCAATTGTCAAGTTTCAATGGAACTCTAGGAGAGGTCCTGAGTTCACATAGGAACGTGAAGACCAATTTAAAAAGAAGTATCTGCATCTCTTCACAAAGATCGCACCGTTGTCAAGTGCCGCGTCTTAAGCCTTGAGGACAAGGCTCATTTAACGGGGGAAGACTATAACAATCTATATTTTAGGTCATTGTATGACGTCATATATTTCACTATTTATTTTTAGTCTTGTACGTGTTTGCTTTTAATTTTAATCGTCAAGTTAAATCGCGTAAGCTAAAAATTATCATTCAAAGTAAACGGGTGATGTGTTGTAGTGTAGGGTTGTTTTTTATATGATTCAAGTTTTAAATTTATATTTTACCGACTCAACCAAAAACAACACTTTAACGGGCAGTGTACCCGATCGGTAGTAGTTTCGTGGTAAGTAGGGTGTCGATCACTGAGAGCGAGGTTAAATCTATCAATTTCATTAATATCTTGGTTATCTAATCTATGTTAATTCTATTCTAATCCTATGTTAAACCTATGTCAGTCTAAATCCTAATTCTAATGGAAAAGGGGGGTTTTCAGCCTGAGAGACTGGCACGGTTTGGTTGGTGACTATAATCAATTTAAGAAACTGTTACCCACACAAGCTAATTAATAAAAGATAAAAGAGCGGTCGAACCTTATATAAGAAAACTGTATTATTAACCATTATTAATCTCGAAACAACGATGGATGTTATTAAGAGCAATGAATTCATCTCCTAGTGGTCAAATCATTCTTAAGACATAGGCGTTACAGACAAACCAAAGACCAATGACACGCAAATTCTGTCACAATTAAAGCAGACCTCATAAAAGCATACCTTATTTGCTGCTTATCAAACTATCTTAGGATTAAAGCAATGGTGATTCTGTTAAACCCAAAGCTCATGAGAGACAATTACCTACTTTACCGCTTAATGGCAATCTATACACAGTAGAACCACTTGTCTAACTTAATCTAAAGAAATTACCATAAGTAATTGTATTTGAATATACTAGGTCACGCAGCTAGTCCAAGCAACCACGATCAATAAACCATTGCAATGTCCAATTAGACTAGTTAAGGCCCGAAGCGTATTACCCTAGACACAGAGTTATAAGGACAATATATAGTGTAACTATATTCTAGGTGTTTAAAAAACTATAGAGAGAGAGCTAACTCGACTTTAGGCGAGTCTGCTTGGACCACTTAGCTATATCAGTTTAAATGATAGGGTTCACATACAAAACGTGCGTAAAACAATATAATTTGAATAACATTAAAAAAAGCATACAAACAAAAAATCCAAGAACTCATATAACAAATGACCAAAACATTTAGATGTTCATAATAATGGCTAAAACCCGAAGGTATTAGCCTCAAACATCATAATAAATTCATATTAATAATTTAGCCAAGGTAAACTAACCGAGTTTAACGAATGATACCAAAAACTAAACGATTACTAAAGTAATGGAATTACATGATGTCTCCTATGAAGTAGAATACGTTGCCTCGAAACACTTCTGAGTTCTGTGATTCTCTTCTGAAAATCGACTTTTGTGGTTTAGGTCATCGAGAAAAGATTTAGCACACTAAAACTTGTTTTTTGAGTTTTCTATTATAATGTCTGGAAGTTGGTTCAATACGACGTATCAAAATGGGATTGGGATACGACGTTTATGGATTTCTTGAGTAATGGACCACTTGAAATCTTTTAGAATATTATATTGATTCCATATCTTGAATATCGCGTATTGAGTCTTCTGGATACGGCGTATTGCTTTTTAATCTTCTACGGTCTTTGGTGAGTGCAGGAACGGATACGCCGTATCTTCTTGATGGATACGGCGTATTGGTCTTCAGAATAGTAATCTTCAAAACATCTTCATTTAAGCTCCAGAATACGCGCCTTTTGCTATGTTTCACCAATTACTCCATAATTACTTCAATTCTCAAATATAAATGATTAAGTAACAATTCTTTGCAATAACTATACAAAATGGGTTAATATCATGGGATAAACGATGCTATAAAATAGACGTTATTTGATATCATCAACGGGCATCAAACAATTAAATGTTTACGTCAAGCAAGTGTTAGATAATTATTTAGAGGATAATTATTAACTTTGCACATTTTATTTTTATTGGTTACGTAAAGTGTTTACGTTTCGCGATAAAATACGTTTAGGCATTCCTGAAACCACCAAAACTTTTCTACGCTTCAACAAATACCCATTATTATACCCAATACTCAAAGTTTTATAAAACTTCACCCATGTTAACATTGTTGGTCAAATTGTACATAGAATAAACCAACTAGAACCTACACTTTACAAGTTATACCTTTACATTTAACCTATAATTCTTATACTTCAAATAATGGAAGATATTTTATAAAAGATCAAAAACCAACTAGTACTCCCACCGCCCCCCCGACCCCCCCCACCCCCCACCCCCCCCCCCCCCCCCTCCCCGCCCCACCCCCCCTCCCCCCACCCCCCCCCCCTGCCCCCCCCCTAGCCTCCCCTCCCCCTCCCCCCCCCACCCCCCCCCCCCACCCCCCCTCCAACCACCCCCCCCCCCCACCCCCCGCCCCCCCCCCCCACCCCCCCCACCCCCCCCCCCCCCCCCCCCCCCCCCCCCCCCCCCCCCCCCCCCCCCCCCCCCCCCCCCCCCACCCCCCCCCCTCCCCACCCCCCCCCCCCACCCCTCCCACCCCCCCTCCCACCACCCTCCCCAACCCCCCCTCACACACCCCCCCCCCCCCCCCCCCCCCCCCCCCCCCCCCCACACCCCCCCCCCCCCCCCCCCCCCCCCCCCCCCCCCACCACACCCCCCCCCCCCCCCCCCCCCCCCCCCCCCCCCCCCCCCCCCCCCCCCCCCCCCCCCCCCCCCCCCCCCCCCCCCCCCCCCACCCCCCACCCCCCCCCCCCCCCCCACGCGCCACCCCCCCCCACCCCCCCCCCCCCCCCCCCCCCCCCCCCCCCCCCCCCCCCCCCCCCCCCAACACCCCCACCCCCCCGCCCCCCCCCCCCCCCCTCCCACCCCCCCTCCCCCCCCCCGCCCCCCACCCCCCACCACCCCCCCCCCCCCCCCCCCCCCCCCCCCACCCCCCCCCACCCCCCCCCCCCCCCCCTCCCCCCAGCTAACCTTAAGAAAACCGACATGCTAGTTGAAATGGCAGATATGACAAAGAGGGCTCCTATAGGAATAGTTGAGAACGTCCTTGTTAAGATCAATAACTTTTTATTCCTATCCGATTTTGTGGTTATAGATATGTTAAACACACGTAATGAAATCATGATTCTTGGGAGACCATCTTGGCAACCATGCCTGCTGAAATTGATGTCTTTAATAAAGAAATCTCCTTAGGAATCATGAACGATAGGGTTACTTTCGATATGGACAAGAAAATTCATAATTTCATGACTCCTTTAGGAAAGGTTTATATGGTAAACACAATTCATAAAGATGAGTCTTCTACTAGTAGTAATGCACCATCAGATAAGTCCTCACAATTTGAGAAATCTAACAACATGCATCATGAAAACAACAATGATAATTATATACAGGAACGAAGTAGCAAGAAGGAAAGGATGCTTAAACCTGACACAAATGAAGACTATCTAATAACATACATGTAGAGGGAAAGAGAGGTGATTCCGAAGAGAGAGAGTGGTTGGATGAACACTTTAAAGAGAAAAACTAAACATAGAAATGAAATGCATTAAGTGTGAAATAAATGAATAACAAACCACCTCTCCAAGGCATGGAGAGGTGTATAAATATAATATAGACATGGGATTGGGCCTTCATGGGTTTGTCCATGGGCTTTTAGCTAACTTCCTAAGTAAGTTTCCAAAAATTAACTTAACGAGCTAACTATAGTTATCTATGGAAGTGACCGACACTTTTGTGTTCCTAACAATCTCCCCCTAAGGGAGGTCACTCCATTTTACAAAAACTTAAACCTAGCATACTATGCTTTAACTTTAGTCTTGAGCTCGTAGTCTTTAACTTCAATCATTTACTTGTGAATTGATGTAGTGATTATTGACTTTAGGCTTGAGCTAGTTCCTTTAGCTTTACTTGAATGTGAAACTGTGATCTTGAACACCTTGAGATCATCAACCAAGCATAATCTCGTTTCGCCATCTTGTAAACTTTGCCATCTTGTGAACTTGTGACTTTTGGACCGACATGCTCATACCTTTCTTGATGTGTCGACTTGAAAAGCTTTAATGCTGCATCTTTCTTGAAATTCTTTAACTTTAACACTTCGTCACTTCGAGAAAGACGTTCGGTATCAAAGTGACGGAAACTTCTTTGAAATTCTTTGACTTTAATACTTCGTCACTTTAAGAAAGACGTACGGTATCAGAGTAGCAAAAGTCTTGAAACATGTACTTAAGCTTTCATGATGTCTTTATATTTGTCGGTTGGGTATGAGCATGTGGCTATGAATCATGACTCGTCGGGAATCAGCTGCACCAATCGTCGGGAGTACCTGCAGGTTTAGGTTAGTGATAATCAACAGATATGGATGAGAGTGTCTTTGTCACTTCGTCGAATACGGTTGCAATAACCACGGTTCCCCATTGATCAGTATAAATACTGCCTGTGATCAGGTAGAACTCCAAAGAATCTCCTTGACAGGGTTTCATAGCTACACTAGCCGTTCTTATTACTAGAGCGTCTTGAAGCAAACAACACGGTATGAGTGAACTAGCAAGATGAAGTCTCACCGATTGAATAGAAAAATTGATTTGAAAATCAATCGACGTGTCACTTGCTAAAGTGTTTTTGTGACACATCGAGAGTGTTAATCATTTCAAAAATTCATCATCAACAGTTAATCCATTTCCTGGAACAAGTTTGACTCATATAGAATCAAACCATCATTTCTTTCCAGTTGTCACAAGTTTAATTCGTATAGAATCGCACAAGTCACCTACCATGAGCTTGTTTGATGTTGGCTCAAGCAGGATTTCCAACTTCATTGTGATTACTTGAGTATCACTCTGATGTTCTGGCAGAATCATAATGATAATGCGTAGGAATCTTTATATATATTTCTCGTTATCCACATTGTGTGAGATAACAAGAATAATTTTGACAAGTGTCCTAATGAGATTTATAGATGATCTCTTTTGGCTCTAGACTCAATAGTGCACTTTGGTTTTAGTGATCAAAGGCTGGAGCAGACTGCCACCTTTTTAATATCGACTAACTCGGAGTGAGAAAGTCGATAGAAATGCATGTAATCTCCGTAAGAAATAAAACAACAGTATGTTAAGAGACCTTGAGTGGCTATGGAGGGTTATGCATAGCGTCACTGGGTTCATGACTGTCTTCAATGTCAGATAATAACTTAGTGTTTCTGATAGTTTATGTATTTACCCGGTTTCTACCTAAGTGTATAGAGGGCTTCATTCTTTTCACCCTTTATCCTTACATTTCTTTTTCATTCTTCAACCCCTTCAATGCTTACCCAGACTTCATAACTAACACCTTGTTGGCTTTATTCTAGTGTTAGCTCCATCTCAGTCGGCATTATTCTCGATTCTCACTTTTTCTCCTTTTGTATCATACCTAAGGACTTTTACACTATCTAGTGGATATCCCTAGGTAGATCCCTCCGGTTCTGGCTGGATCATAGGATTTAAATACCTATGCCTAACCACCTTATAACTCCATAAATTTAAGTACATGGTCGGTCTTTTTGGGTATTCCATCATAATCCTTCCAAAATCATTAAAAAGTCCAATCAAAGTGTTTGATATAAATATCAAAAGATTTACACTTTGAAAGTTTTTCATCATCACTAAAAAAACTCCCCCTTAACATGTGCACCGTAATCATAGTACATGCTAAGTGTGGAGTGCATTGAGTCCATTTTATCTGATCACATTTCAATACAAATTAGATTCAGTTTAATCACATTTTCTCCCCTTATCCAAAATGTTAATCCTTTGATATTTTGGATATCAATTGATTAAACGTTCGGGGACAAAATGTTACACAATATCTATTAGGAACATTTTAATGTTCCCCCTTAATTTTTGAGGGTATAAAAGACAGTGCTTAGTACAATAAGTTGAATTTTTTTTTAATTTACTAAGAAATTCTTGAAAATTTTATACTCGAGCACTCCTTATTATCACCATAAAGTCTACACTATATATATACAAATTCATAAGTTTTTATTATTTACGAGGTTTGACCTGTTATGATGAGGACATCATATGATAAATCATATGGTCCTTTCCAGCAGCTGAAGGTCACCCCCGTAAGGCCTTCCACCAATGAACTTCTCCAAGCTTCGCATCAATCTTCTATCTCTGAGCTTCTTGTTAATGGCATTGATCATCACTCGATCTCTTTGCTTGTCTTGTTTACTCCACTTTCTCTTTGGCAAGTAATCCATCTGAATTATGGTGGCAATATCATTGAGAGCAGTACAAACATAGTTTAGTGTGCCATCATTGAACTTGTAAAGTTCCTCAATGCGTATCAGACGATTTATGTCCATGTCATCTTGATAGATAATGCCTTGGATATCTGGGTAAGCGGTGTAAGGGGTCATTTTTCTAAGATCTGAACGGTATGTGTCTGGCCTTGAGAGGTTGATCTTCTTCTGGTAGCTTTTGACTCACAATTGTAGATCTTCCACACCTTCTTGAATGACAATACGTCTAGTATACATTCTTAAAGCCACATTCAGTGCATACCGTTCATCCAAATTGAGGTTGGTCAGCTTACCTTGAACTAGGAGAAGTAACATATCTTCAATGTCTTGTTGACGAAGTCTTTTGAAGTCGCCTTCTCTAAACTTGTACAACTGATTGTCCTGTCTTTGAACAATAATCTCTTCCAGATGACTGTAACAAAAAACTGTCTGATCTTGAGACTGGTTACTGCAATAATCATGTGTCTTGAGTAGACATCTTTTGAAGTTTCCATGTTTGCAGCATATCCGTAGAATTCCTGACATTTTGGACCCCAGTGATATGTTCCCCAGTAAGCATGCTTGTTGTAAACAACTTTTTCCGGACTCCATATTCTACCAAGAACCTTGTCTTCAATCCATTTTACATGACCATAATCAGTAGCCTTCATCTTGGTAATTGAGGTGGTGTATCTTTGACTTAAGCTCCCTCCTTTCAGATATTCGAGATTGTTGTTGATGAAGTGATCGAAAGGGATAACTTGACGACCTCGTGCATTCGGAATTAAAGGTAGGGGCTTGCTGAGATCATGGGGATACGGTCTTCCTTCAGGATTATGCCAATCTAATTAATCATTGGTAGCTTTGAAGACTTCTTCCAAGTGGTACTCCAATTCCACTACACTCTTGCACGTGCCATTCATGAGATCATAGGTTGGGCCGGTCAACACATCTTGAGTCAGATTGTCAATCTTGAGCCAATTCATTATGAAAGCAGAGAAGTCGATAGGAGTAGCCAAAAACTCATTAAACAAAGATTGTTTGCTAGAAGCTTGAGCCAACTGAGTTATCCATGTTTGAGGAGGCCGGTCATCAACAATCTTAGTTGTGTGCCATTCACGATCAGGAGTTGGAGAACTTGATGGATTCCACTGACGTTCATTAACATTTTATACCTCTCTTACAGGAGTTGCATCATTATTTCCTGTATTGAACTCTTGATATGATTGTTCTTCCAAATTAACAACTTTTTGACCATGCTCCTCTGCTTGAGCAGACTCGCGTGAAGATTTTGTTTGAGATCTGGATGCACCTTTAGAATAACTTGTAGACTTGGACTCCTTATTTGTTGGTTCTTTGGATGACTCAGCTTCTTTTCCAGATCTCCTTCTCTTCGACCCTGGGTTTGATCCAGTGGAGGGGTCTTCATCCTTGTCTTGATCATCTCGTCCTCTCTTAAGCGTGACAACATCACCATATGATGAAAAGATGTCTTTGTCTAAGTTGTACGATTTGATCAATGTATTGTAGAGATTCTTCTGAACATCTGATCTGTTCATTGATTTATTTTCTTCTATTTTGTCGATGAGAATTTTCTTTAACTCGAATTTTAAAAGAGAAACTGCTACTGCGTAAGACGTTTGAGGTTGATTGGTTGATCTAACCAATACTTTAGCTCCCAAAGATTATGTGACATACTTCTTAACCTTTGGCAAGATCTTGGATACTTGAGCTTTAACCTGATCCTTGATTATGGCCTTTATGTTTAAGTCTATTTGACTAAGAAATTCTTCATTTTTGGCTTGAGCTTCTGCTCTGAGCTTGTTTAATTGTAGCTGAATAGCCACATCTACTACATCTTTCATCTTAGAAGCAAGGTAATTATCAACAATGGCCAGAATTGAGGAGACAGCTTCAGAAAATTGACTAGTTTGCTTGAACTCAGACATTTCAGTTTCTAATGCGAATACCCTTTGTTCAAAACCAAATAGAGATGCAAAGTTGGGGATTTCTGGCAAATTTGTTGTTGGATTAGGTGTTGTTTTTGTGGAATCTGTGTTTGTTGTAGAGTTTGAATGATTGAAACAGGAGGTTGAGGAATTGTAGTGACAGAAGAAGGTGTTACAGCAGCAACGGAAACTGGTACATTGACAAGATTATGTGACTGAACATTTTGATTTAATATTGAGTCAATACCTATATTCGGAGAGGGATTAATGTACTTTGACACCAAGTCTGATGAAACAAAAGAGCTTTGTTGTTGCACTACTGGAGGTTCAGCAGTTAGAGTCACATAAACATCTTCTGTGTCTTGATTAGTTTGAGCATCTGTCATTGCAACATCTCTTCTTTACAGGTTGAGATTCAAGTCTCTGTACAGTTCCTCCTCTTCGTCTTCTTGTTCTCTTTACTTAACGTAATCATCACCCTCTTGATTTTCTTCTTCTTCTGTGAATTCAGGATCTAGAGGTGTTGACACTTTCTGATCAGAAGACACTTCATCATCATCATCTGCTTTTTCTTTTTCCTGGTCATCTGCTTTATAAGTTGACAAGTTAGGATGAACAAAGTCATCATCGTCATCATCTAATTCAGTTTCTTCACTGTCATTCTTGTCATCATCATCTGCATCATCTTTTTCATCATTAAGGTCATGCTCATGATTGTCATCATCATCATTATCAACTTGACTAAATGTCAAAGATTCTTCTTTACTCTCTGATTTATATTTGGGTACATCGGGAACTACTAGTCCGTCACTAGCTCCTTCATCTGTACCACCGTCCTTTTGTTGTTGCTCATCAGGAACCTCTAACTAAGTGTCAACTCCATCACCTGAGCCACTTGCATGAGAGTTGTGGAATTGTGTCTTACTTCTTTTGGTGGCAATTTTCATTTGTTCATGCTTAGACAATGGCACTTCGGATAGAGTTTTCAGTCCTTTTGCTTTCGGCACTAATGCAGATTGCCTTTTCTTACCTGACTTAGTCACCTTACCTGAAGTATTGAGTCTTTTACCTTTAACCGTTGGAGCAGACTTGGGCTTGGAAGATGTGTCAGATCCATTTTCCTTCTTTTTGTACTTTGTTTTTACTTTTAGAGGTTCTGCTCTAGATGCGATAGCGTAGTACTGCTTGTAGGCTTCAGAATCCTTTATTTCTTTGTTAATCAATTCATCAGGGAGTATTGAACCATATATCTATGTGTCCTGATGTTTAGAGATAACCCTTATTGTGTTAAACATGGGGTCATCTTTGGCAGTGTGCCAAGACATCTTGTTTCTCCTTGATATTGACTGATCTTTTGACATGAAGTAGTCTATGATGACTTTGGTGAATAGTGGATAACACATGTCATTGTTCTTCTTAGAGTTCTTGTTCTCCACTTGATATACCAGGTCTTCCCACAGTAGGTAGACATAATCAACATTCTTCTTATTATACATTCCCCAAATGATTTGAGCACGTGATAAGCGAAGACTGTCTAAACCGATAGTTTTTCCACATAGACACCTATTGATGATAGCAGTAAATGATCTCCAGGGTTGATGCATGTGGTTAACTTTGACATCAGTTAAGACCTTTATCTCTTTAGTGTGCCCAAGATCTCTAATAAAAGAGAGAATTTCCTCTTCAAATGGAGGATCTTTAAATTTTTGACCGGGGATTCTAGGGCAAATCTAAAGCATGTCTCTGAAGTTTTCAAGGTTAACAGTGTGGCTTTTATCGTTCATCTTGAAGTGAAGTGATTTGTAATGGAGGGAGACAGTGACCTAGAACTCTTGCATGTAGATTTCTGGTACATTAGCAATGACCTCAAATGCTTTGTAGAAGGGAGTGAGTTTCAGAGCGTCTAAAACCACTTGAATAGTAGCTTTATTAGATTTGAGAGTGGAGCTTAGTCGTTGATTGGATTTTCCAATCTTAAGACGGTTAGCAGGAGCGACTAGAGCATCATCCAAAGCAATTTGCTGAGCATTTGTGGTATCCATGATTCTGCTAAGAAAGGATGAATACAGTTTATGTAAAACAAATTTTATACAATACACTATAGAGACCTTTTAAGTGAGCACTTGAAGTTGTATCATGATGCGAAAATTTCTTAAGGAATGGGCACTCTAAGACTTTTAGCACTTTTTAAGATCTATTCCTTTAAATGACAACTTAGATGGACAAAAATGCTTAAGGAATTAAGGAAACTTTTTTGATCATTTAGGAATCATGTTCATTCTAACTAGTTAAAGACATTTTGATATCCTAAGCCTTATTTTAGTTATCCTTGTAATGCCATGCAATTAAGCCAGTTTAACTTGATTAGAGATCATAATTAACCAATTTTAATTAATTCCCTAATTAAGATTTTAAATTGCCTTTTAATTTGGAAATTTGATCTTAAGTGTTTTTGGTCTTGAAAGATAAACCGATTTCCTAACGTGTCACTAATAGATCGGTTCCTTAAGAGAAATCAGTATTTTGGTTCACAAATAGAAACCAGTAGTTTGGTTTACATTGGAAAACTAGTAGTTCGGTTTACCAAGGAAAAACTAGCAGATCGGTTCCTAAACAAAACTATTAGTTCGGTTTACCTTGGGAGACTAGTAGTTTGGTTCACCTTGGAGACTAGTAGTTCGGTTCCTAAGGAAAAATCAATAGATTGGTTCCTAAATAAAAACGAGTAGATCGGTTCCTAAGGCAAACAAATAGATCGGTTCACAAAGGGAAACTAGTAGTTCGGTTCACCTTGGGAGACTAGTAGTTCGGTTCACATTGGGACACTAGTAGTTCGGTTCACCTTGGGAAACTAGTAGATCGGTTCTCTTTGGAACACAATAGATCGGTTTACACAGAAATATCACAAATATGATTTTGCTTTCAAGATTGTATCATTTAGCCTTTTTATCATGTAAACACAACATATAAGCACTTATTTTCAATGAAACGATGTTGTTCGATCTTTAAATTTCACAAACATGAATTCTCACTTGATTCTTTAGCATTTTATCATTAAAACACAACAATAATCACATTATATCTCCGAATCCACCACAAAAACAACAATATTCCTTAAGCACTTCAAACCGATTCGAATAATCATACATTAAACATTCCATTCAAGATTTGAAACAAACAAGGATATGATATAGACACTCAAACACATTCAAGACAAAGGAATCTAGCTTCATAGCATAAAACCCACAACATTTATACATCAAAATACAAAAACCTAAATTTTCGCACTTAATATTTGATCATAAATCATTCATATGTTATCCTTTTATAAAACTGAACTAGACGAGTCTTCTACACACCAATGCCATCAAAACCCCTCAAACAATTTGAAGATTTACACACTTTTGATTTTGAGAAACCCTAATTCAAAAAATAGGGTTTTCGAGTTCAAAAATGTATGAAATCACAATTCCTTCAAGGTATAAGATGTTTAGGATGTGTAGAACAAGTTATTAGTTATACCTTAAGCGTAATAGCAACTGGAAAAGGAGAATAATAGATGGCGATTCAAATGAGGGAAAGGGAGAGGGAAAAATTATTTCAAGTGAGTGTGAGTGTGTGTACAGGTGACGGGGTAGGTGGGGGGTGGATAAAAGCTTTTGTTTTTGAGTCACTTTCCCCCCCAAGTACATATCCTTTAATAAGTTTTTATTAGGCAAATATAGTTTAACAATATGCACACTTAGTCTAATGTTTTTCAACTAGCCTACTAACCACTTAATTCATACTTTTTACTCTAAAGGCATAAACACATATACATATAAGGCACATATACCTAAACTTAACGAACTTTCCATAAGAATGATAATTCCGTTAAATGTTTAAAAAAACTTTTCCCTTTAAACACATTTAGATATGAAGAAAATTTGACATATCTCCCCTCAAACACTGACCGTTTTCTATTTAAAGAGCTGTAGTCGTTGTTTGAGAAGTCGAGTGTCTTTGAAAAGCCTTTTCTGATGACTTAATGTTTTATTTTTGAAAATCAAACACCATGAAATAAGATTTCTCTTATTTTAACACATAAGCGCACTAACACGTACACTTATGGAAATATAGGAAGCACGGGTTGTGATGCAAAGTAATCACAAGCCTTTGCATGGTCATAAAGTAGACCATGCCCGAGAATAAATTCCCGTTATGAGGTTAAGTTTTCTTTTTGAAATACTTGCCTTTAAGATGATGACCGGGTTGCTATCTGAAATAATAGCAAGCCATTTTTGGCATGTTTTGAAAACATTTGAACTTCTGCTCGAAACTTAGAGAATGAAATAATCTAAACAAGAAAAGAAAAAGTAAAAACACCTTCATTTCTATAGCATCGGACACATTAATTGAATGATATTTCTAAGAAAAAAATCGTAAAATGTATCGATTATCAGAAGACATGCCATTATGACCTCTTTTATACTTTTCTCATTTTTTTCTTAATTTTTTCTTTGTTTTTATATATTTTATATTTTTGTATTTTGTTTTTATAAAAGTTTTCTGAAAATGAAAAATCTTTTTGGTTTTTATGGTTTAGTATATAAATTACATATTAACAGCGGATATTTGAAATAGGAACCACCACTATCGTTCAGCATCATCTGCCATAGTTTCAGGGTCTCCGCGTAAAACTTCGGCATTCCCACTTGTTGATAAGAAAATTTATTCTTTTATTGCCAGTCTTTAGTGAGATGTCCCGCCAGCGATACCCCTATTGACAAAGTAAAGCTCCACTACTCCGTTCTTAACTTGCTCTTTTATGAAGTGGAATCTGATGTCAATATGTTTTGATCGAGAATGTTGAACATTGTTGCAGCATAAGGCAATAGCGCTTTTGTTATCACGGTACATTGGAATTTTGTTGAACCCAAGGCCATAGTCGGTAAGCTGTGATCTCATCTAAAGTACTTGAGCACAACAACCAGACACAGCTATATATTCAGCTTCCGTACTGGATATCGCAACACTTTTATGCCTTTTTGATGACCAGCTAACAAGCCTATCTCCCAATAATTACATACATCCAGATGTACTTTGTCCAGTATCTTGGCAACCCGCATGATCAGCGTCTGCATAAGCTGTTAGAGCAATAGAAGAATCCTCTGGATACCAGAGTCCCCTATTAACAATTTCTCTTAGGTATTTAAAGATTCTTTTTACAACATGTAAGTGCTTTTCAGTAGGCTTTTCCTGATACCGGGCACACATGCATACAAAAAATGTAAGGTCTGGTCTATTGGCTGTAAGATACATAAGGGTGCCAATCATTCCACGATAGTGTGTAGGATCCACGACTTTACCTTGTGTATCCTTCATCAGTTTTAGATTTCTCACACATGGAGAATCCACGGGTTCCCACTAGATTCCATACCATATTTTTTTTCAAAGAATCTAAAGCATAATTTAGACTGTTTATAAAATCCTCTAGGACTTGTGAAATATGTAGACCTAGAAAAAGATATTTTGCCATCATCGTACATCTTAAAAAACCCCTTTTTTTTAGAACACATTATTTTAAAAAATTGGTCACATAATTTAGGTGTAGTAGACGCAAAGATTATATCATCAACATAGATTTGTACCAGGAGAATATCTTTGCCTTGTCTTCTGATGAACAATGTGGGATCCACGGTTCCTTTAGAGAATTCCTGAGAGAGTAGAAACTTCGACAATAGATCGTACCACGCGCGAGGAGCTTGTTTCAACCCATAGAGAGCCTTTTTAAGCTTATACACATGATTCGGATTGTCTTGATCCACAAACCCGTCCGGTTGGCTGACATAAACTTCTTCGCGCAGAATGCCATTCAAGAATGCCGTCTTAACATCCATTTGGTAGACGATCATATTCATGTGAGCAGCATATGCGAGAAAAATTCGAATAGCATCAAGTCTAGCCACTGGAGCAAAGGATTCCTCAAAATCAATTCCCTCTTCTTGACGGTAACCACGAGCAACCGAGCGAGCCTTGTCTTTAAATCTGCAATTTCATCAAGTTATCTTATAAATCCATTAAATAATACCCTGCACTTTATCTGGACGTGGAACGAGTTCCCAGACTTTAAGACGTTCAAATTCATTAAGCTCCTCTTGCATTGCTTCAATCCAACATGCTTGAGTTAATGCATCTTTATAGTTCTTTAGTTCAACTGATGTGAGAAAGGCATTGTAGTAACAAAATAAGGCTTGTTCATGAAGTTGGAGTCTTGTGGAAACAGGTCTTTCGAGTTCACTGATTATGTTGTCTAAAGGATGATCCTTGGTCCATTTGGTAACGTATTCTGTGTGAGGAGTAGCAGTATGCATAACAATAGGAATAACATCCGAAGAAGAGTATGCTGCAGAATCATTTTCTGGAATTGGAATACCAAAGAACGGATCGTTATTCATGTGTGTAACATCTAAGTTATGATTGTCTTCTTCAACATCGTTAGGAATGATAGGAGATTGAGTTTCGGGTGTTGTTTGTGAGTTACTAGGTGATGGTGCATCTTGGCCAACAGTTATTGAGGAAGGTGAACCGGTTGATGCAGTGGGTTCTGGAGCTACTACTTCAGTAATTAGAGCAATGACTTCAGGGGCTGGGCAATCAACACTTGATGGAGGAGTGAGTAATTCATCAAACAACGGTTGAAACAAAAGATCCCAATCAGTTCTTGAAGGTGGTACAAACGGTGTTGAAGGAGGAGGGTTTGGCACGAGTCCTGAATTGATTGTTGCAGGAGTCATTTCATAAAGTGCGGGTCCTAAACTGCTGTGTTCAGAAGCCATCGCTGTCAGCTCATCAAAATCTACATGAATTGTTTTGATGATTCGTCTGGTACGTCGTTTGTAAATTCAAAATGCTTTCTTTGTAGGTGCATAGCCAATGAAAATACCAATATCTGCTTTCGGTTGTAACTTACCCAAGTTCTCACTATCATTCGTCGGATAGCAGAGTGCACCAAATACATGGAAAAACGATAAGTCAGGAAGTTTGTCATGTAAAAGCTCATATGGAGTTTTACCGTGACGAAGACGTATGATGGAAAGATTTTGGGTGTAACATGCGGTAGCAACTGCTTCTGTCCATAAGAATAACGGAGCTTTTGCATAAATCAATATTGTGCGGGCAGCTTCAATTAGCGTACGATTACGTCTTTCAACGACACCATTTTGCTATGGAGAGCGAGCAACAGATGTTCCATAAGAGATGCCAACCCATTGGAGATGCCAATACTTCTCATGTAATATCTCGCCAAAGCAAAGTTGATAAAAACAGATTCTGTTCTTTATTTGTTCTGATTTTTTGTTTTTTTTTAATTCCGTCTGAAGGCACTTTTAAGCCATACTTATATCATCTTGAGAAACTTGATTATGAAATTTAGAGCTTTATCTTTTGACCTTAAGCATTTTACCCATGTAAATCGAGAGTAATCAGCGACAATGACGAGAATGTACTTCTTTCCATTAACACTTGCGACACGTATTGGTCCACAAAGATCTATGTGCAAGAGATAGAGTTTTTCTAGGGTGTTGGTGTCTTTAGTTAGCGTTTATGGGGTTTTCTTCTTGCTTTTGCCCATTGCACAAGCAGATTACAGATGGTCCTTTTCAAATTTTATCTTAGGGAGACCTCGAACAAGACCATGTCTAGCTAAATATGGTTGATTGCACCAAAGTTCAGATGAGTTAGGACGGTCGGTGAGGTGCCCATAGCCAGGACTTAGTCTTTTGAGGCCTTTGACAAGAGACATATAAGAGAGGACACCATCATATCTCCAAGAGACAGAGTATACAGATTGTTTCCTCGAGATCCAGTCAATAGATCAACACCTTTTAGATTACGAATGAAGCAGGTGTGTTGACGAAAAAAGCAACTTCAAGGTTCGAATTACAGAATTGCCCAATGGACAATAAGTTGTGTCCAAGTCCTTTCCATTAGTTAAACCCTGGAAATGTAATATTCCTCCAATCTGACTATTCACCATATACAATATCTTGCCACGTGATCGTTTCCCGAATTTTTAGTATCCTCTAAAAAAATTTATTGACAAAAATTGGAAGTTGAAGAGCACGATCTTCCGGTCATATGCTTGGGAGCATACGGTGTGCAAATACCAGAGAAACAATTTACGACGAACTGAATTCAATCAAGAGAGGAAGATGACATCAAGAAACTATGGATCCCTAACGATTTACTGGCGTTCCTTTTTTTTTAGCGATAAGGATATTAATATTCTTAGGTTGATAACAGAACATTAGTTTTAGATTTCTTTAGGTTTCCTTATGAGTTAAACTAATGTTACCACAGGCTTAGGTGTATCACTTTTCTAGAGCAATTGGTTTCCCAAGAGCATTACAGCAGTTGTGGTTGGCTAGTTAAGGGGCACGCATTTTCTACTATAGTGAAGGTTTATCGACCGTAGGTCTCCAAGTGTATCTAATATTTGTAAACACTTTTCCTGTTGGTTTCTAAACTTTTCTCTTATGACTTTTCTTAACAGATTTAGATTTAGTACGGAGCATTCAATTTTGATACAAATTTAGAACACACAAATCATGATTATCAGAAAGCTTGCAACCATTACACTTAAACATAAAGGTTCAGAATTAGCATTAAGCTTGGAGTGCTTGCACATTTTCAATTCCCTTTAGGTTCAAACACTATTCTTATTTTTCCATACTAGATTTAATTGTCTAAGGGTGGCTTTTACTTTATTCTTCTGAGTAACTACCTTGGTGTTCGCTGATCTTATCTTCTTTGTATTGCCTGAAGGGGGGGGGACTTTGTGCTCCGCTAGCACTAGTAGGACGGATTTTACGCTTGTATGAAGACACATAGGTTTTTCTTAGAAACTAAGTTGATGAAAGAGCTCATTTTATGTGTTAGTGTTTCCGAGGGATGTGTGAGGGCTTAGTGAATCTAACTCTTTGTCTTGTTACTTTGGGGATCATAGCCACTTAATATATCACCTGGAAATTGTTGATGCCTAGGGAAAGTTTTTGTCTTTGCCGACTATTATAAGCAACTCCTGGAATTTGTTGTTACTTACAGGGGCACAGGCTAAGGTGGGGAATTCATTTAGAGGATTTGTGATTTTTTTGTTCTATATTTTCCCTAAGAATTCGCTGGGCTTCTTCATTGAGTGTTCGTAAGGTAATAGAGTGAGCTGAAAAAAAAAAAAACCTATTTGTTCAACAATCTAGGGTTTAAATATTCCACATCAATCTTAAGCATTTCTGGATCAATAGTGTGTTTGCAAACAACATTATTAGCTAAAGCTTTTCCTTTAAGTTTCCTTAATTCATCCTTGAGAGCAGTAATTACCAAAACTTTTTCCTGAAGACTAGTAAGATATTAAATCAGATGATTTCCACAAAAATTTAGATTGACTTGATTAATTAAATCATCACATTGTTCTTTTGATCGAATACGTGCTGGTTTAATCGAGTCATAAAAGTTGATTATTAGGTCTGGTTTCAAATGGATTATTATCACCATTAAGTTTGACACCCAATGATTCAATTCAATATTAATTGTTTCAATCTCCTCTAAGTCTTTTTTTAATCTTATCCTCATTCATTTTTCCACTTAGAGATTTAATTCTCTCTTTCAACTTCTTTATGACCATGTTTTTCTCTTGGGACTAAGCTTTCAATTCATTAAATTCAAAATATTGATCAAAACTTGGAGCACTTTGTTTTGAAAACAGATAATGTCCCTCTTTGAAAAAATTCGCTGATTAAGTTGAGTAGTCAACTTTTAAGACGGATGAATTGTTTTTCAAGAGTGGGTACAAACTTCCTGAACAAATTTATTGTAAGTCTATCTTTTCAAACGGAAATCCTTTTTATTAAAGAAAGTCAAGTTCTCAAGTTTGAGACACTTTTCATATTCATGCACATTCATAGAAGCATTATCCACAGAAGAATTCATAATTATGTTCATAATATCTTTGTTAATGACTTGTTCCAAGAGTCATTTGTTTTCGTTCAAAACTTGATTCGTCTTAACTTCAAATCTTTTTTACTCTAAAAATGTTGTTCCCATAGCATTGTACCCATTTGATGAAAGACATTTTGGACTTCAAAAAGTTATCATCAAATATTGATTCGAATGTTGTTGCTCAAGTCCTTCAAAGCTTTTACAAATGATTGTTTGTGCAGATTTGATCTCTTTTAAAAAACATATTATCTAGCTTTTGATCCTCTTTTCTAAAGTAATTCTCTCTATCATTGTTCCTAGATTCTTATTTCTTACATCATTTTTGAGAAGAGTAATGTTTGCATTAAAATTCCTTTTCTTTTAAAATGTTCGAAAGAGTTTGTTAAGACGATCAATCTCTACAGCGACTGTGCACTTGAATCTGAAACGATTATCACTAATCTTTAAATTAAAATTTGTCCTTCTTTCAAAAACTTTAATTGTTCATTTATATCTCAAGCTCTGCAGTTAAAGTATCATTAACATTTTATTGTCCAGATTTTTCTTGGTTACAATTAAACTACATGGGTTTTCAATTGTTCTAATCATCAGATAATATCTAGTGCCTTATTGTTAGTGCAAATGAGTTTAGAATTACTAATATTAGTGACTCTGTCTTGATTCTTCACAATAATAAGTGAAGATAAGGATTATGATATTGCTATACATCTAGTTATTTCAGTCTCTGAATGGGTTCACCAAACATTTCAAAAACACTATTTAGGAAGACGGGGCTTCGCCTTTGCACAAGCTTGATTTAATCATATTGTTATCCATATTATCAGGATTGTGTACCTCAACGAGTGCATCTGAACCATAATGAGATAAATTTGCTATGAGAGCAACTTTGGCAGTGTTGAGTTCATCACATATCAGCGTCATTACATCTTAAATCATCGCTTGAATAAGGCTGCATTATGAGTAATATCGGTCTCGTATGGCTTGACCTTCTGCCAATTCATGGATCTGCCTAAAAATGCTAAACTGCTAGTTCCTCTTCATGTAGAATTTGACCATTTGCTTGAGCTTGTACCAGCAACACTTTATCCTTAAACCACGAATCATCTCGTTTCCTCTTAGGTTTATTGCACTATTTAGACATGTGTCCTTCCCCTTTACAATTGTAACAAATAACAGTCCTTTGTTTCCTAGAATTGCTTCCACTTGCTCCTAGAGTGTAGGCTCTACTTGTACCTGAAGCAAAAGAAATTTGTCTCCCCTGAACTAGTTGTAAAGTAATTCTGCCATCATTAATGACAACTTGTTACCTAGGGTTTGATGAATTCTTAAGCTGATTGTTGGTAGTAGGATAGCGAGATGTGACGACAGCTGATAGGAATGACATCATATGGTTAATGGCACCAATAGGGTCATCACCTTGCTTGAACACTAGAACAGTTAGACCTAAGTCTAGTAAGGGAAATTCAGGTTGTTGTTGTTGGTTAACTGTGGGAGCATATTCAATTTGAGAGATTAATGATGGTGAAGAATAAGCGTTATGGTGAACTGATGATTGTTAATCATTAGATGGATACGTGATTGAAAGAGGTGTTGATAATTGATTGATTGAGTATTGTTGAGACTGATAAGGTGATCCATATTATGGAGATTGATATAGTGAAACTTATGGTTGAAATTGAGAGTTTTGGTATGAGTGCTGGTGAGTTTGATAAGGAGACTGGGTCATCTGATGGGTTGCAACCAAAGCAAGCGGATATGAGTTGCGTTCATGCATTAAACGAACTTCATTTGCATGAAATTCATGTTGTCCCAAATACACATGAAGTTGATGAATGTTAGTTGTGTGCAGATCCCGAACCAGTTTGACATCTGTCACAAATTTGCTCCACTCAGGAGGAAGAGTATTCAAAAACTTGGTGTTCGCTTGAAATTGTTCCAGTTTCATATTATAGATGTTCATGTCATTGAGTAGCAGTGAAAATCTCAAGTAAAAATCACGTAGTGCTTCCCCTTCTCATAAGCAAACTTATCGAATTCATCATAAAGCTTACACTTTCTTTCTTGTTTCGTCAATGAAGTTCCTTGCATGAGAAGTTGAATTCTTTCCCAAAGTTCCTTGGCGACTTTATGATTGCTAACCAATGCATAGACCTCTGGTGGTAATCCTTGGAGAATGATATTTGTTGCCTTAATATCACAATCAGCTAGAATTGCTTCCGTAGCAGATAACTCAGAATATTTCTTTGGTCTCGTCACTCTATTTTCCTCAATCGTAGGCCAGATGAGTGGACCATTTTCAACGGATTCAAAAATCATTCTTTCATGTTGTCTATTCATCATATATAGCTCCATTATGCTTTTCCAAGAATCGTACATATCCTTTTCCAACATAGGTGGACGATTGTCAGCACCCGAAAGAATCGCTTTGTCAGCAAGAGTCGTCATTTGAGAAATTTGTATGTTAAAAGATTACTTGTTTGATCGACCGGTGGTAGAAAGAAATTGTGTTTGATTAAGTTGTCTTTTAAGTGTTTTAATTCTTGAAACTACACGGGATTTTACAATTTTTAACAAAACCAGGAAAATACGTTAATGTTTCATGAGATTTTACAAGTCAAAGAAATAAACCGTATAATTTGGAAATTTGAGTTATTCGGTTTCTATTAAACTTGACTAGTTCGGTGGTCTTTGAGAGTGACTAGATCAGTTATCACTGAAGTAATCTAGATCGGTACTCACTAAAAAATACTAGATCGGTTCTCACTTTGGTTATCACTAAAGAAAACTAGATCGGTACTCACAAAAAATAACTAGATCAGTTGTCTCTCGAAACCCACCTTTTCAAAACTCAAAAAGACACGTTTTTGACGATTGTTTTCTGAAATTTTTTGTACCAAAAGTGTTACTAAGCCTATAGGGTTAAGAAAAATGAAAACTTAAAGGTTTTTAAGCCGCAAATTTTTAAATCAAGATTTTGTCATTTATAAAGCTAACGAACCCAAAATGACACAAAATAAGAGATTTTCGTTTGAATCTAAGCACACACACCTATATCTAATGATACTAGATCAAAGCTACCTATGTAGATGATCTTTTAGTGTGGAATTTAAGCTTAGAAAACAAGAAAAAAAATCAAAAGACGAGGCCCTTTTTGAAGTAAAACACACGAACCAAAACAAGTAAACACAAAATCTAAGCTCACCACTCCATGGCTCTGATACCAATTGAATAACAATCAAGTTAACATACATAGAAATAGGAAGAGAGTTCATACATAGAAATAGGATAGAGAGTTGTTTTAGAGTGGTTGGCTCATAATCCATTTTTAGAGAGATGAAAGAATAATAAAAGAGGAACTTGTATTGTGTGTGTGAAATATTGAACAACCAAACCACCTATCCAAGGATGATGAGGTGTATTGATACTCTTTTTTGGCCGGCCATGGGAGCTTTGGGGGCTTTTCATGGCCCTTTTGGCCCTATTAGATTACTAAACATTATATTGACTAACTACGGGCTTTGACTAACTATTATTGGAAGTGATCGATACTTTTTGTGTTTCTAACAGTTATCTTAATATAAGTTATACCAAATAAAGATCATCTTTATGAACAGTGGTAATCAAAATTATTTATTTCATATTTTTCCTTTTACTTATTAGTTTAGTTGATGTAAAAAAACGTCAACAAACTTGATAAGGAAAAATGTCATAATGAAATGCATAAGAGATTACCTTATCCATTTAATTTCAAGATCACATAAAAGCTTACAAACACTATAAAAATGTAGACCTTAATGATGAGAAAATTATTTAAAAGTGTAATTTCACGTGTCATTATTGATTTTATAAACTTAAACCTTGTCATATAAAATGAAATATGATCTTTCTGTAATTCTCATTAATCCTCATTGATATGCCATTTTATTCAACTATAGGAGGTATGAGATGATCGTATCATAATGCATGTTGAAATACTTTATGACCATAGTAAACATTAGTTTACCCTTTAAACATGTTTTAAATATTTTGTGGTTTTTTTGGGTAAAGGGTTATCCCAGTAAAGTATATTAAAACCGAAAAAATCAAGTGCAAATGAAATGTGTGAAGTACCACATTAACCTCAAGCTAAATAACTTGATAAACACATAAAACTAGTGCTTATGACAAGCCATAAGCACTAACAACTCTAGAGATAGATAAATGCAACTAGAACAAATGACTCAACTGAACAAGCTAACCACCAGCAGTCGTGAAAGATGTACTTTCACTAGTTTTTTTTATTTGGAAATAAGTTAGCCAATTTATCATACACATTTTCCACACGTTCTTCGTCTTCATCTTCTTCATTCTCCAAAGAAGAATAAGAATTAGACGTGGTTATATTATCTTTCGTAGAAGAAGTACCAGTAGACTTCAACATCGACGACGATTTAGATGCATTACACACATTAGTAGCTTCCTTCTTTGGTTCACTATTAGTCGCCTTTAGCTCATACCTAACATTTTGTTTAACCAAAGGACCAACAAACTAACCACCATTATTAGACTTGGACTTACCTTTCCTCTTCTTCTTATTACCTAATGTTTGGAAACCATCATTAGTCTTCACAACAGTAGGAGTAACAACATTAGAAGTAGTGGCAATAGGAGGACTCACCTTAGGGCAATGGTCATGAACATGACAAAATATCTTACAAATATCACACCTGGGCGACCTTCATTCATACTCAACACGAATTGTTTCTTTGGTGAAACCATCCCCTGTAAGTGAAGGAATACCAATAGTAACAACATCCACGAGATCAGCCTCTGAATTTACCTTAACTAAGCACCGAGCAAAAATACTCCTACCCCATAAATCATTACACATACAACTTGTGTATGAATCAAGCATAACAGGTTTGCCAATGAACATAGCAATTAAACTAATACCGTCCTCTTCAAATACATAAATAGGAACATCATGCAATTTAAGCCATATCGGAATACGAGTAAATTATTTTTAAGAAATTTAGTATCCATCGACCATTTCTTGAGAATGATCAAAGAATTACGTATCAACCAAGGACCACCCTCCAAAACAGCTTCTAAACCTGCCCGAGAATCAAATTTAAAGAAAAAGAAGCCTTTAGTATTCATCATAATCCTTTTCATCCCATGTTTCGCCCAGTTTTTCCTAGCATAGTATTCAACAACCAGAAACTCCATTCTCTTTCCATTAAAGTAACCATATAAAGTGTGTTCAAAATGTGTACTAACCTTTTCCACAACTTTACGAGGAATAGAGATGTTAACACCTTTAAATACGGGATTAGCCACCAAGGGACGAAAGTTAGAATTAACTTTTTGTTGGTCCTTAGCACTTGCACCCGTAGCTTCAGCATATGATGTTGACTTGATATTGATGTCCACGGCCTGAGCAATAGGGTCACTAGGCGAAACCTTACCAGATAGATTATCATTAACAATTGGGGAACTCTTTTGCATATTCAAAAAGGTATCCCACCTATTACTAATAATAACAGTAATCCTACTGCGTGCTTCCTTAGTCAGTTCCAACCATAAATCATACTTACCCACTTCTAGATCTTTAGTAAAAGCATCAATTTCCTTGAGAAAATTGAGGGGCACACTAAATAAAGCAGCAACATCATCAATACTGTGAATTAGAATCTCATCCACAGGAGACGACGTATGCATATTAACCGAAACACTAGACGCGTTCCTCGTACCATCAGAATGAAAACCAGGTTGAAACCCATCGTTCCTAGGAAAATTAGAATGCTTAACCAAGCTAGGGTATTCACTAACATTAGGATTAGTGTTAGTGTATCAGGATAAGATGCGATACAACCCACGTCTTGATCATTACCACCCGAGTTAGCATCAACACGACCTGAGTTTGGATTACCAGAATTAGGGTTTAATGACCCCCTAACAGCCATTCGAGGTTGAGCATTCTCGCTATCTAAACCAATTGATACTTTTGGGTTTACTTTAGAATCACCCTTCCCCGTCATCTTGTTCATACGCGCAACAGTTCTTTTAGTCACACTACGCAGTAGATCTTCACCACTAAAGCACGCACTCCTCCTAACATACATGCCCGCATTAGCATTATTTGCATCATCCATCAGCGAATCAAACAAAACCCTAAGAAAACCCTAAACTACTAAAATATTAATCAACAATAAGCAGCAAAGAAACACTGAGATCCACGTTAATCTTAAATCATAAAACATATAAGGATGTTAACCTACTATCATGCTTCAAAATGACAAGAATTTATAACCCTAATATGAACGACTCAAGAAAAATGAACCCTAAATTTATAATCGAACATTAAAAGTTTTAATGAGCATCAATCAGAATAAAACCTGTTAAATCTTTAAATCAAACGATTACCAGAATTAACAATATGGTTATTACGATATTTGAATCAAGAAAAGAGAAGGATTCAATGAGATCAGAAGGTAGGAGTGAATCATTTTGAGTCGCCACATTAGAGAGAATTTTAGGGCTTTTTAGTGTGTTATCACCATAAATATTTAGTCGTTACAAGAACTTGTAAATGGTCATCTAAGTAAATGACTTGTAATTATGTACATAAGCGACTATTCAAAATAAGGACTATATCAAATTATTAACATAAAAGTATAACTAACCATAGAGCATACATTAATTATTAGAATCTAACCACAACAAAAAATTAGATTCACATAAGAAGTTTGATGTAATTGTTAACTTCTCGTTGGTTCCATTAACAACCCATTAATAACTTCTACATCTAATTATGCAAAATCAATCAAAAAAATACATCACCTTTAGGCAGAAATATTTGCTAACTAATTATTTAATTTGCATATATCAAATTATTAACATAAAAGTATAACTAACCATAGGGAAAATGTTAGTTATTGAAATCTAACCACACCATAAAATCAGAATCACAAAAGAAGTTTGATGGAATTGTTAACTTCTTGTTGGTTTCATTAACAACCCATTAATAACTTCTACATTTAATTATGCAAAATTAATTAGCAAAATACATCACCGTTGGGTAGAAATACTTGCTAACTAATTATTTAATTTGCATATATCAAATTATTAACATAAAAGTATAACTAACCATATGACAAATGTTAGTTATTGGAATCTAACCACACCATAAAATCAGATTCACAAAAGAAGTTTGATGGAATTGTTAACTTCTCGTTGGTTCCATTAACAACCCATTAATAACTTCTACATTTAATTATACAAAATCAGTTAGCAAAGTACATCACCGTTAGGCAGGAATATTTGCTAACTAATTATTTAATTTGCAAAAATATCGTTTGGCGGTCAAAATTATGATTATACGTTGGGCTAATCTACAATCTCGAACACACCAACACGTAACTTTGTATGACTTTAATTCACATAATTGTTTTGATTAAGTGCTTTCCGTTGGGCAACACTAACTTCGACAATTATGTAGTCATAAGTATGACCGTTCATTTATTTAACTGTTTTAACCAGTAGCCTTCCTTTGGGCATGACAACTAGTTTTAATAATCAAGTAGTCACAAGACATGTAAAAATATATTACAAACATGTCAAATAATGTCATTTACTAGTTAAATCATTATGAAAGAAAAACACTACAAAACACAATGTTCAAAACTTATAAACAAGTTAGCAGTCATGTAATGTTTCTTTCTAAAACATACCGTAGAATACTCTCGATTAAATTGTCCACAAATTATGACAAGATTGAGATTCTTTGTGTTGAACCAAACGTGATGGTCAAATATATTACATCCATAAGAAAACATAGGTCAATCCATAAAATTTAATATTGGCTTAAAGTGTAATAAAATAAGTGTCACATCTCTTAATAAAATAAAAACACTCTCAAGTTATTTGTTTAAAGCTTATAAACAAGTTAGAGATATTATTATAGCATAATCTTTCCCTTTACCCTTTTTACGATAAGTCATTCGTTTATCATTATAGCATAATCTTTCCCATTAATAAGCCATAAGTTCAACTTGATAAGCTCATAAGCCTTAAAAAGTAAGCTTTCAAAGACGGACAACAAACACACCCAAAGACAAGCTATGAATCCTTACAACTTTGTTACTTCCATTATGAAAACGATATGTTCAACAAATGCATATATTAGTTATAACTTTTCATCATATAGATTAAGACCATATTTATAAAACATAAAATAGGTTCGACATATAATTAACAGTAATTTGATTTTAAGAAAATATACATGTGTATGACGATGATATCTCATATTGAGAGTACGTAAATGATGACCATAATATCATAAATCATTAATACTAACATCGTTACATATTATGATTGATAAACTATGCTCGGATGCCACATGTTGATTAATTTATCTCAAAAAAATATAATCATAATATGATCGATTAAATAATATTAAGCATAACATTAAACTTACTCGATGCGAGAGATGAGATCACCATGAATGAAGAACATTGATAGGAGGAGATATTCTACTTAATCCTCTCTTTTTAGTGATGGATCATAATGTTTGTGTGTATTTTTTATGAGGTGAATAATCCTCTATTTATAAGAGAGGTCAAGCAGTGATCAACTCCTAATTTAGGTATGAATATGTAATCATTACCATAATTCATTACCTAGACATTATCTCTTAAGGAAATTGGATATCCTACCAAGATACAATAACCTACGGAGTTTCATTATGGTAACTAAATATTATTTAATTACTCTTAATATTACCTATATAAATCAACAATATATAATGTATAAATATACTAATACACTAAATAGGTTAGGACACAATTATAGAGAAATATTTAATATCGAAATAGGATATTCGCTAACAACTGGGACTATTAACAATACTCGCTGCCACTTGGACTTTGGTCTAGTGGTAAGTAAGTTCCCTACTAACCAAAAGGTGTGGGTTCAAGCCTCGTTGGAGGCATGTGTGAAATATATATTTGTGAGATAGAAAAACTGTCGTTCAAAAAAAATTAACAATACCTGCTAACTGAACCGGTATTGTAAGAAAAACTGGTAAAAATCTTATTTGAAACTTTATCGTTATTCTTTTCACTCCTATACCAATAAATCAACAAACAGCTGTAGTAATGAACACCAAACCAAGCACACAAACATACCTCGAAATACACTCAAACATACCTCAAAATACACTCAAACATACCTCAAAATACACTCAAATACAAGAAAAAACCGCTTCACACATCTACATAACCAAATGTTGCAAAATTTTGGTTCATAACACGTTGTGGGGGGTAGGCATAACACATGACAATGCCTATTGATGCGTGAACGATATGACTATTACGTCCGACCTAAATGTTTTGCACCACATATTCTTCATTCAATTTTTTTCTTCATATAATCCAAAAACTCTTAATACATACTCATATAAACACTATAATTCGTTTTCCCTACATCACTTGGCGAAAGTATGCCAAAAAAGAACAAATAGTCCTTTCCTTAACACCAGAACACATAAGGGGGCGGTGCTTCCCATGTTACCATGGTTAAGAATTTACAAATGGTAATACAAAGTGTAATAAATATATAGAAGATTAAAATAATGTGATTGAGGCCTGCAATTAACAATGTTCTAAAATAAAATTTCATACGAATTGGTGCGACTGTTTTGATGATTCAACAATCAATTTAAGAATAAAACTTTTAATCTATTAGATCGAATCTAATTGGTGTTTAATTGTTAAAACAAAAATGTTGCATCACTTTGTTAATAGTCACAATGACCATTTAATAATCTCTAATATTAAACCCAATTAAAAAATAATTAAGCATAAAACCCATCAGTAAACTCACTATTATAAACTTAATTATTTGTTAGTCATTGGTTGAAAAGTCATCATTAAATAACATAAGATTCATTATTTTATTTTATTTTTGAACGGTGAACTTGTATTAATTATCAAAAAATTACATCAAATAAAGGAAGGAAATAGACAAACCTATTCTTTGATACAAACTGACTACACAAACTAGAAACAATACAAAAACATCTCGGGTACCAAGATTCAAAGATCTCAGACACCATGACTATATCTCGGATAATGCTGTCATATATCTCTGGTTGATTCCTAAACATTAGAAAAACATATCAGAGAATAACAACTTGATCTAGTTCACCATAATTCACCAAATACCATATCCCTATGACTACATTTCCTATCTCAAAACACACAAATATCATTCAACCATCATCCACAATGACCTATGTTGTCCTCAAATAGACATCATCATGAAGGATATAACACACATTCATTATAATTAAGAGGCTCTACTCAACTAGCTATATTTCCTAAACATTTACTCCTAAATCAAAACAGCATCTCAACCTTACTATTTGATTTAATAAGAAAAGAGGATCAGACATCACTAGCCAGGGAACACACACCCTCAACTATATACATCCTAACCTACTTTGGCAGTGCATTGTTTGGACCAAGAAGTCTCATCTTTTACAACTCTGTATTCCAAACATCATGCATTGCCCATCCAAATCATTTACCTTACATAATGGGGAGACCTACCTTATGGTACATTTAACTGATTAAAACTCCAAACTGACCCAATATAGACTTCCAGCCCTTCCCAAGGCCAAACTGAAAGGCCTAAAAGGATCAATAAGGACATTCTACCCAGAAAAACTCCAATGTATAAGGTCCACCCATTGTAATGGTTTTCAAAATCATTACTAAATCATCTCTGCAATAATGAATTAACTGCAAAGGATCAGGATCAAAAAACTTTGAAGATAATCAGGCCAGAACATAACACATTTCCTCTGCTCTTGAACCATAATCCAAACACCCCTTAATAACAGGGCACTAGGAAGCATATATATTTTTGCCAATTAAACCATACCTCAAGATCAATACCCAACCAATACATCAAAATACACTTTATCACATCTGCACATTACTCAAACTGTAATCAAGCAGTGATTTTGCCACTGCAAGTCCCACTGCCAAGCAATAACATCCACCCTGCTTGTTTTCCTTGCTCTAACAGTCATTAATTTGCTTCTCACATTTTGATATATGATCTTAATAATATCTTTTGTAGTTCTTTTTTCATCTTTAAACATTCTTAGATTCATTTCTTGCCAAATGAAGTAAACTACAGCAACTAATATCAGCTTATTCACAACCATACCAATACAATTTACTTTATTGTTTCCTGCCATTTCATTTATCACATCTTGAAGCTTATCATGATTACCCATCCTATAAGTCATTTTAAAATTTTCATTCCACACTTTTCTTGGCATTTCACATTGAAAAAAGATATGATGAAGAGAATCTGCACACTGTTTGCAGAACACACATTTTAAGTCACTATTATTCTGCCACTTTTCAATCTTTACTTGTGTAAGAAACTTATCTTGAATAGCCATTCAGAAAATAAAAGCTTTCTTTATGATTAATTGATTGAACCAAAAAATATTTTTCCAATTCACTTCTGGCCAATTTGTTCTCTAATCCTTCCATGCCTGCTTTGTAGAAAAAACAGACTTTTTGATCAGCATTAGTTATCCACAAGACCTTGTCCTCACATTCATTCAGATTTATAGTCCTATTCAAATTATCAAGAATAGGATATTTATCCATCCTATCCACCCATCAGGCCACATCCATTGACCATTAGTGATAATGTCAACCACTCTAGCCTCATCCTGCAATATGGCTTCATAAATGTCCCTTTTAGATATAGCACTACTGAGGGGTCCATCTTTGCACCATTTATCATACCACACAGAAGTTTTCCTTCCATTATCTATCTCAAACCAAACATGCTCTCTAATATCATCCCTTATTTTTAGCATTGACTTTCATCCCCAACTATCACATTTATCAGCAATAACATCCCATATAATCTTGTTTTTTAACTTTACAACATTGACCCATTTTGCCCATAAAGACTCTTTGTTTTCAATAATCTTCTAAAACTATTTTATCATCAGAACTTCATTCCATCTTTTTAGAGACTTAATTCCCAAGCCTCCTTGATCTTTAGGTTTGCAAACAACCTTTCAAGCTACTCTAGTTTTCCCTTTTTTAGAATCTCCAGCATTCCATAAAAATCTTTTTAAAAGCTTTTCCAAAGCATTGATTATTGTTATAGAGAGAAAAAACACTGAAGCCCAATACATTTGCATACAAGACAATACATAAGCTATCAATTGGATCCTTCTTGCATAAGAAAGTGTCTTATTTCTCCAATTATTGATTCTACTTTCAACTCTGTCAACAAGAACTTTGCAGTCATTAACCACCAACTTTTTAGCCAATAAAGGAATACCAAGATACCTAACAGGCAGTTTACCATATTTGAATGGCATGACCAGAAGAAGATCAATTTTATCCCTCTCTTTTATACTTCCAAAGAAAATAATACTCTTTCCAAGGTTAGGAACAAGCCCAGAAACTTGACTAAAATCTTATAGAGCCTTTTTGACAACTTCAATATATCCTTTATTGCCTTTGCATAACACCAAGAGATCATCAGCAAAACACATATAAGTCAACTTTAACTCCTTGTAGCCAAAATGATACCCAAACTCACTTGACTCTTTAATATTATTTTCTATAATGAGACTGAACACTTTTATTACCAATGTAATGGTGAAATAGAATTCTAACATACCCTGCACTTCCAGTCCCCTTATGATACATGGTTGCAGTTACATTATCCATCATAACATGTCTCCCCAACATGCTGGCTAAAGTACTGATTCCTCTAAGACTTCAAGCTTCCAAAGGAACATTCAGTAACTTTATCCAAACAAGGATTTTACAAGGGTCTATTCTTTAAATGTATACACCAGGATCCCATTTCTGCACCAACATTGGCCTTCTATTTACCATCCATGGACTTTGTTCAAGTACATAATTCATACCTTTAGCATTCTTAAATTTGAAAAAGCATATTCATTGTAATCCACAATAATCTCACCCAAACCATGCCTTCCATTGATTCTCCTAAAATTATACCTCATTTCATAGATTGACATATTACATCCCACAAAATAGCCACACACAATATTTTTCTACTTTTGACATCCCTCTTCCACTAATTCTTCATCAAAAATTACCGCCTCATCACCATTGTCATTCATACCAGCAGGGATAAAAAACAGACTCTTATGTAGATCATTAACATCATTACTCACCATGTTTGCATAAAAACTACTTTGCGAATATAATTTCTAACACAATTATCTGTATTATCCTCTCCTAGCTTATTATCAAACAGATTATCAGATAAGCTATTAATAATTTTTTCCTCACAATTAGCACTTACATTGATGTTCATGTTAAGATCAGCTCCTTGCTTTCCTCCCCCAACTTCATTCTTAATTTCACTCTTCTTCCCTAATTCAGTCTCATTCATCTCATTAACTAATTCCTTATCCCCAAATAATCCATTTCCCCTTCATTTTGAATAACTTTGCTCTGTTGACTCATGTTGATACCATTTCTAATTCTCAATTTCACACTTAAATCATTCGTAACCTGACCATTTTCCACTTCATTCCTTTGTTTCTTAGTTTCACCACTCTCCTCTTTAATAACATCGTAATCATCATTACTTCCACTGCAATTTTCACCATAATCATCACTTATACCTTCCTTATCTATTTTCATTACATCATTCTTTTGTTTATTCTTCTTACTAGTAAGTGTATACACTGAATCCCCAAGTTTTAAAGGCACTCTAGTAATACACTTAGAACGTCTAGTCATTATACGCTAGTTGTATTTGAAGAAAAAACTCTAAAAAATGGAAATTCATTAGATTGAATTATGAATTATTGATGAGAATCGCTAGATTAAAACAATTGGAAAGGATTTTTCTAAAAAACTATTTTGGCGTCAAAAACGCTATTAACATATCTTCAAAAATTAAGCTTGAAATTAGGGAAAATGATATCAGTATGTGCGGATTAACAAGCTGATTCCAAATACGTAATTGAATTTGATGATTGATTAGAAAAACATGATGTTATGCTTTTTAGTGTTTTTTGATGGGGGATTTTTGGCGAGAAATTCTGTCTAGGTTTTAAATTTGTTTTTTCATGACATAAGATTCATTATGTCTTCTATGTGGAACTAATTTTTCCATGTTCCAACAACGATGACACGATAGTTTTGCCTGAAGTGTTGCCAAGTGACACCTTCCACACTTATCATAACAAGAGTACTTTGTATTTCATTATGAGAAATAATTGAATGTATAAAAACATGTCTAACTGAGTTCTTCGAATGTGGTTTGTGAAGAACTAAGTCTATTTCCTCCAACCAACTTGACAAGTAATTTCGGCATAGATTAAAGCAATTTTTAGCTGTCTTAATTATTGTTAATTCATTATTTAACAAATATAAAAAGAAAAAAAGTCATTTTAGATATCGATGATATTTGCATGAATATATTTTTTGATTTTTTTTCCTAACTTTTTTGTCTGAATAGCACTGACAACGTGTTTGTGTTAAAAGTTTTTTTTTGCAAATACGTAGTTTATTTTGTAGGGCTTAAGCTTTATTTTTTATTATAACAAACTACTATTACGAGCATAATCTAATGGAAACAACTTAGGCTTTGTGTTTGTTTAGTTTTTTTATTAAGTCATATAAAATTAAAGCGGGTGTCTATATATGTTGTCTGTTTGTAAATAAATAAATAGTTGTTGTTTGTTTTTTGTGTTGAATGAGTGTTTGAATTAGAAAAATTACCATTATACGTTTTTATATGAGATAGTGTTGAATTAA
The DNA here is from genome assembly GCA_026074375.1 of Tanacetum coccineum. Lineage (NCBI taxonomy): Eukaryota > Viridiplantae > Streptophyta > Magnoliopsida > Asterales > Asteraceae > Tanacetum > Tanacetum coccineum. The sequence goes on along the minus strand of BQNB010039390.1, from coordinate 5,414 downwards.
AAATTAATTGGATAAAATTACTAGGAGGATAAATATAAAAAAGTAAAATAAAAATGATGACTTATGGCCGTTTGATTTGTAGATGGATTTAGGATTTAGATTTAGATTTGGATTAGGATTTGGATTTGAATTTGGGTTTGGGTTTGATATTTAAAGATAAACTATATTATATAATAAATAAATTGTTTTTTAAATTGTTTTTATGATATATAATTAAGGGTAAATTACACTGTGGGTCCCCAAACTCTATCTCGTTTGCCTGTTTGGTCTCCAGATAACGAGGACTCTTATACGGGGTCCCTATCTGACACTGTAGTTACCCGTTTGGTCCCTAGAGCTCTGTTATGTGTAACGACGGTTATCTCCGTCGTTATACTTGCCACGTCGCCCTTTTGTTGAAGGGCAGAATCATTATTTCACAAATATTTTTGGTTGCGTTGTTGGTCCCTCACCCTTAGTTTACTATAGTAGTGTTTACTATTCCATATTTTTGTCGTTTAGCATTTGCGCGCTTGGTCCCTCACGTCTTTTTTCCCTCCTTTTTCCTTTTCGCCAAAACACCAAAGTAGCGAGTGATATACCCCATTCTGGAATTTAGTTGCATGCAATTTAAAAAACTAAACAAAGTGATTGACATGTAAAATTAAAACTTAACAATACATATTACTACAAAAATCAAAAGATTACAATTTTAACTAGGCATTCGACAGACCCGAAATACCCAATGGCCTAATTTTAACATTAAATTCTAACAACCATTTTACAATGACTGATAATCACACACTTGCAAGAGATGGAATGAACTCATAAATGTTAGGATCAACTTCAAAAGGTGGAATGAACACAACCACATCATTAGCATCATCATCATCATCCATTTGATTAGATCCAATATCAAAGATGCCAGTGTTAGTTTTTGTTATTAGGTTGTATTTTACAACCTTTCTGGATAAGTTTATCACCACAAAAGCATCCTCTTCCCCTTCTCCCAAACAATACTCCAAACCCTTATCCGAATCGACCATCCTTCAGGAAGTGGATTCAGTAATTGCACAATATTAACAAGGTACCTAACCGACCATACGAAAGACCCTTTCATCATCTTGTAGATAGTAAACTCTATAGAGCCAATACATCTATGCGTACAAGAAGAAGACACCCACATGATTCAAAAAATTTCCCTTCAAGATGCAACATATGAGGTATTTCCATGAGCAGTAAAATTAGATCATTAATAGGTCCGCCAAAAGACTCTAAGAAGTTCCTTCCCCTATGCAACCCATGAGCAATTTCTAAGCTTGTCATAATTGGATGGTCATGGTCTTCCATATTTAATTTTTAATGCTTAAGCTCTCTATTCAACCCCTCTAGCCAATGGTAGGTGTCATTCCAATAGATTGCACTTTCAAAATGATCAAAACTGAAGTAGCTGAATCGATCTTTACAGAAGCTCCAATTCCCTGTCTTTGAAGAGTAAATTTGAATCCAAGTCTCACCAGCTTCGCCTCCAGCTTGCACCAGTTTGTAGTGATTTGATTTTCTAGGATCAAAGGCCAATCTAAATACACCACTACTAAAAAAACATGAATCATCACACAAGTAGTAATTTGGTTGCGGAAGTATTTTAAACAAATTTGTGGATGGATTATAGACGTAATAAAAAATAGGCCATGCCGAACCACTACACAGAAGCAAACCATTGCAAGACTGCAATATCCTAACAGGATTAACTTCTTCAGCGGAACCTAAGGAGTGATCCATAGTGGATTTTTTTGAGTTAAGTCTCGAATCTAACGACGCAAAATCACATTCAAATAAAGATCTAAGGTGATTAGCAAAAATACCAGTAGGAGGATCAAGGTTAGGGATTTTCTTGCGTCTATCGGTGAAATGAGGGGAAGTGAGAATTTGTAGCCATTGTTTTGATACGGTTGTAAATAGATGAATACATAGAATAGGTAATCGGATTAATATTTCAGTCATAAGGTCGTCATTTGTAAAAACAAGATGTGGTTGTGCAGAGTTTTCTCGACCACGTTTGCTGCAAGTTTGCAACATCATCGTCGATATGTTGTGATTTTTTAAGTTGTTGCCGGAATTATTACTAAAATGGAATATAAACAGTGTGTTATATCACTTTGGAAACACACCAGTCTGACTCATCATTCAATAAGGAATACGGCGCAAGGAAGAAATTTGGAATGCAAGTATTTTTAGGAAAAAAACAAACACACCCTATATAACAACCTACAATTTTCCTCAATGTAATTATTCATCTATTAAATTAGATGCAACCATTTTTATGGAAAGATTTTTTTGCTTTATTCCATCCATAATGTAACGTAACTTACATTACCAAAGTAAACGAGCTCACAAAACCTACCAATGCCAATTTCATCAACGTTTATAGCAAGTAAACGTTATAATATGTCAAGCAATATGTTTTAATCACCATTTTACCATATGTTGTCTATTTAACGTACCTTTTATAACATTTAATTCAAAACGGATTTCATACGTTAACGCTTATGTCAAAACCCCGATTTCATGTAAAGTTTACATACAATACAAATGTACAAGCTTATAAGACAAGTGTACAAGTTATCTATGTATAATATTTGAATATAATTCCCTCCTAAACCAATGTACAACCCCTTGAAGCATAATGTACAATCCGGCAATACATAGAATTCAAAATATACATTTTCCCTCCATTTTTCTAAAGGATTTCGTACAACCTCTTAGACACAAGTTACAAGTACTCAATGCACCACATTTGAATCCTAGTTTCCTTCTAACACTCGTCCTAACCCAAAAACCTAATCCGAAAACCCTAGCAAACCCGATGCCACTTAAACTAGTTCGAACGAAATTCATAGTCAAATTTTCAGAATCTGATCAGTTGATAAAACATAGGATCTGGGAAAATTAGTAGGTTTTGGGTATTAAAAAAAAGTACTAGGTTATAGCCCTATGTCTTGTGATCATTTTGTCGGGTGACTCGACCCGATTCGATGTCGGATGAATTAGTTATAGCCGAAATGGCAAAGGTGCGCAGATTCTGCACACCTGTAGTAAATGGCTGTTATCTCTAGATTTTTTATAGTAACCCCTAAATATGTAAAATTAAAAGTTGTAGAGGACTCAAATATCTAACCATTCTCACTGGTTTGAGGTTAATCAGAATTACGATTTGTAAATGACAACCATTTCACCGAGACTGATGTTGGCTGTCCAAAAACAACCATGACCTTTAATGATGTATCAACCAAGCACCCTAACTACCACCTTATCACTACCTTGGGCTCCAAGTAAAACTCCTTGGGCACGACTCTTCACTCCTTGGCCACCACTCCAAGTTTACTTGGCCACTAATCCAACTTTACTTGACCTCCACTTCATTCGTCCCTATATATATATAGCCGAAACACACCCATACCTTCATAACTTACCATAAACTCAAACACATACTTGAAATGGTGTTCTAGCTAAGCTAAGGAAGAATTGGAAGAAGGTTAAGCTAAGTAGGAAGCCAAGATTAAGAAAGAGAATCTCTTGATTCATCTCCTAAGGATTTTGGGTTATAATTTCTTGTTTTGACCCATTTCATCATTTCGTGTACTAGTAAATCTTTTATCTAGTTCAATAAGGTCTAGTTATGTTTAAGATCATGTATAAACCTTGTTTTTAATCCTTTGATCAAGCCAAACCATGTTAGAAACCCTAAACTAAAACCGAACCCTAATCAAACCCTTAAAACTCTAAAACCTTAAAAAGCTCTTGTTGTAAACCTAATAAGCTATTTCTATAAGCTCACTTATTAGTTTTATAATCATTAAAACTTTTCCAAAAAGCTCTAACCCATCAGGTTAATTTTTCTAAACCAAACATACCCTAATTGGATTTTAGAGCTTAAAAGCTCATTTCATAAACTATGAGCTTGCTAAAGCTATAAAACCAAACTTATTTGAGCTTATTGTGATAAGCTAAATGCTGCAAAACTAAGTTGGATTTGAAAAATACAAGAATTATGGATTTTGGACTTAAAATGCAAAACATTTCTTGCAAAGGGGGTATATATTGTAACATTTTGAAACTTATAAACTAGAGGGGCTGAAAGTGTAAGTATCCTAAAGTTAAAACCACAAGGGCCTATTTTGCCATATTTCAAAGTTAAAGGTTTAAATGTTTTAAATATAAAGTAAAGGGTTAAATTTGTAAATATATATATACCAAGGGTATATATTGTCATTTTCATATTATCAAGGGTATAAAATGTAATATTTTTATATTAAGTATAAAAATATATTTAAATATTTTAAGACTCGATTTTATTAAAGCCCGACATATTTGTTGTTATCATTTATCGATCGAAACATCATAAAACAATTATGTTATATATATAACATAATTTATCATCTACTAACTTTTGAAGAAACTTAAAAGATAAAATCTTATCATTTACACTATAACGTATCACGTTACTAGGGAATTTCATGTGAGGGGCTTCATTTGGGTAGACGTTTTGACGAGTTGCTGGATTTACGATTTAAAGTGTCCTAGCTCCTCAAACGTTTACTACATGACCTCTGGATTATGATAGCCCGAACAGTGATACGATATTTTCACAAGTTAATAAACCAAATGAATATTTACGTTAAACTTTATGAAATAAAGTTTGGAATATCAACAATCAAACTAAGACTTGACATATTACCCCAGGTTGCGTGACGAGGCTGTTTATTTCCATTTGAATTAAATTTCAAATCAATCAACTACCTTATCAAGGTGAGTTCATAGCCTCGCATTTCAATCTTTTGAATGTTTTATAAACCCGCGAGGGGGATACATGCTATAAACCATGAATACAAGTATTTTTCCAACTGTATGTTATCCTGATATATTATTGCCTAAGTTTACCTCTACTGCCAATATCATTTAATCATGAACCATAAATCACTTGTGAGTGAACGCGAATATTGTGGATAGATCTGTTGGGTTTGACGAATCCCGTTTGTGTTTACCTGTACATGAGGTAATCAAATGCACTATATTTGAGAATAATGGGTAACTTTGGCAAGTTACCTTTCCAAGAGGACATTTGTTCCTCAATAATGTCACTGAGGTGATTTCCATGTTAACGTGTTGATGTCATGAGCTTAGGGCAATAATACTGTTTTCCATGATAATTTTAAATGCATGCAATTATTACTACTTATGATAACTTGTATTCAACCATCTTGTTTACAAATCTATGAATTTCCCTCAACCGTTATGTTGACCCTTTTTATAACACCTCGTGTTTTAGGTCATTGTATGACATTATGAAATTCATAATTTATTTTTAGGGTTTTACGCGTTTGATCTTAAACCGTAAACGTTAAGTTAAATCGCGTAAACTAAAAATGATCATT